>VNJU01000146.1:0-13303 GCA_008042675.1 Drosophila seguyi
ATGACATTCTCACGTGTCACTCCCCAGTATGCAACATATATGCTTAATGATTGCGCTTTGGAAAGAATCACCCTTGTTGATGATCTAGGTGTTCGTCTAGATCCTAAGCTTCCGTTTTCAGATCATATTTCTTGTATGGTTAACAAGGCCAAAGGCGTGCTGGGATTTATTAAAAGGTGGTCGAAGGAATTCGATTCTCCTTATATAACGAAGACTCTCTTTACTTCGCTAGTTCGTCCTATTTTGGAGTTTGGTTCGTGTGTTTGGAGTCCTCAATGTGGAGTTCATATCAACCGCATCGAATCCGTTCAAAAAAACTTTCTGCTTTTCGCCCTAAGTGGCTTAGCCTGGGATGCCGACCTAAGATTACCGTCTTACGCTAGTAAGATTACCATCCCTAGCTAACCGTAGAACGATGCTTGGTGTAGTCTTCCTACACAAGCTAATTCACGGTACCGTAGAGAGCCCCTACCTGCTAGGTCAGCTCAACTTCCATGTTCCCCGACTAACATTTAGAACTTTTATCCCCTTAACAATAAATCACTGTAGGAGGGAGTTTGAGGTACATGAACCCTTTAGGGTCTTATGTACCGATTACAACCGCCTCTTTGACTGTATGGAGGGCAGTGAGTGCCTCCCTCGTCTTAAAACTATATTGCTAGTATAATTAGCTCGTAATAATGCATGAACCTGAAACTAAAATTTCCTCGTACTTTCCTTTATTTAACTTCTCACGCGTCTATCTAGAACGCGATCGGTTGGGCGGGAGGTGGGCGTGGGACCCGCGCGCAAAAAAAAAAAAAAAAAAAAAAAAAAAAAGTTGTAGACGAAAGGTTAAGGGTCGGGTGGAGCAGACTTCTCTCCACAAGCCAAAGAGAAAAAAAAAAAAAAAAAGAAAATAAAAACTAAACTCCAAATTTAAACTGGAGGTATTATTGAACTGAGGCAGGGTAATTATTGCAAGGTAATTATAAATCTAATAGTTGATTTCTTTATAAATTTTAGACCGTTTCTGTGCGAGGCGATCGTCAAGGCAATCCTCCGAAATGAATGGGAGAAGTGGCTGCGGGCGTTCACAATATACCTCGAGGCCGAGGGTATAACCACCGAAAGGCAGAAGAGGAGTAAGTTACAGCTCTTGGGAGGAGTCCAGCTCCAGTCAGTGGTACCTACCTGGTGCGCTGGTTGAGCCCAACGACGAAAACAAAGAAAGCTTTGGGGATTTCATGTGCGACTCCGTCAGCAAATGCAAAGATGTGCGTTCGGATTCTCAAAAGTGGAGATTAAGGATATATGTCTGAAAGATAAAATTATAGATGTGTGGGCACCTCTAGATCTCAAGGAAAGACTCCTGGGGAAGGAAATTACTTAGAGGAGGTGATCGAAGCGTGTCAGGTTGAGGAGCAGATCAACAAGGAATCAAAACAAAATGACATCAAGACCAATTGCGGAACCCATCTGCAAAATTGCATATCGCGGTTCCAAGCAGAGCGGGGAATGCCCGAGATGCGAGAAAGTTGGACACACGTACAGTGACCCATCATGTCCAGCAAGAAATGTGACTTGCAATAAATGCGCGAAGCCTGGACACTTCGCCAGGAAATGCCGAACTAACATGAATGGCCGATTCCCTAAGTTCCAAAGGAATTACCTAAAAAGGCCTCACACATATATACGCTGTGTGGAATAGGAGGCCACCGACTCCAAACTAAAAAAAGGCGATGAACATTGCTTTAAATTGTCAAGCGAGGATGAAGAGGAGTTCATACGATGCCGAGTGGGAGTCGTGATATTCCTTTAATCATCGACTACGGCTGCAAGCTTAACTTTATCAGCCACGCAGACTCGTCTCGGGTGGTGAAGGGAAAAGCCACAGTCTTTAATGCAAGAACCCATACAGTCAACCAATTCCGAGGATATGCCTCTAATAAATTACTTCGAGTAATTTGTATTTTCGAGGCTTCAATTTCCGTCGAGCCGGGGGCTGAATAGATTGCCTCATTTTATATGATTAAAAATGGGAAACAATCCTTGCTGGGCCGAGACACAGCCTTCGAGTTGAGAGTCCATAGACTGGGAAGAAACATTAAGCGGATTGAAGAAATGGAGCCTTTTACAAAATGGAAATATATTGAAGTAAAGCTTTCCATCGATTATGACGTAGAACCCGTTCAACAACCAGTGAAACGAGTCCCGGCAGCTCTCGAGGACAAAGTCATGGAAAAACTGGGAGAAGCTCTGAGTCGAGACATAATTGAACCAGTCACGGGCCCAAGCGCTTGGATATCGCCCATCGTCCTTGCGTTTAAGGAAAACGGGGACATCCGCTTATGTGTCGACATGCGACTGGCTAACAAAGCAATTCTACGGGAAAACTACCCATTGCCAACTTTTGACTCCTTCATGACCAGGCTCAAAGAGGCTAAATTCTTCGCACGCCTAGACCTCAAGGACGCCTATCACCAAGTGGCTCTTGATGAATCGACCCCAAGGGGACTTTTTAGCTATAAGCGTTTAATGTTTGGAGTAAACTTAGCTCCCGAAAGTTTTCAACGCCTTCTCGAGCAAATGTTATCTGCGGTACCTAACGCCATGAACTTCATCGATGACGTCATCGTCTCGACCCGTAGAAAATTGATGTCATACGATCTTTCAGAGACCCAAAGAACAAAGAGGAAACACGGAGCTTCCTTGTCTTGGTAACCTACGTCGGGAAGTTCATTCCGGATCTTGCAAATCATACCGATCCTCTAAGAAAGCTGCTGAATACTGAAAACAAATTCACCTGGGGCGAAGCCGAGAGATGTTCTTTCAACAAACCTAAGAATCTCCTATCCAAAGCATCGAACGTGGGTGATGGCGGATGCTAGCCCGGTTGCCCTTGGGGCTGTTTTAATGCAATTTAAAGCAGACAACGAACCATTGATAATTACCTTTGCTAGCAAGGCCCTGTCGGAGGTGGAGAAACGCTACTCTCAAACGGATAAGGAGAGCCTCGCCCTGGTTTGGGCAGTGGAGAAATTTTACTATTACCTGGCAGTCCTGCGTTTCGAACTCGAAACGGATCACAAACCCTTGGAAGCTATTTCCAAACCAACGTCAAAGCCCCCGGCCCGCATTGAAAGATGGCTGCTGCGGCTTCAGGCATATACGTTCACCGTTATCTATAAATTCGGAAAAGACAACATATCAGATGAGTGGTCTCAACTCTGTCAACTACCTACCATAGGACCAACGGATGTCAGAACGGAATACAGCATCCCCGGCCTGGTACAAAACCCCATTCCAAGATTTATGACAATCCCTGAAATAACAGAATCTTCCAAGAGGGATGAAGAGATTATTGACGCAATCAATAACTTAGAGAACGACTCCTGGAAGTCCGATATATTAGTAAACTTCTACCCGTTTCGGAACGAGCTCTCAGCGGTTGGCTCGCTTCTTTTGAGGGGAAACCAAGATCTCTAATAATAAAAATACTGGAGTTAGCCCACGAAGGACATCCCGGCGAAACAGCAATGAAACGCCGCCTGCTGTCCAAAGTATGGAGGCCACAAATAGACAGAGATGCAGAA
This sequence comes from Drosophila seguyi, assembly GCA_008042675.1. Classification (NCBI taxonomy): domain Eukaryota; kingdom Metazoa; phylum Arthropoda; class Insecta; order Diptera; family Drosophilidae; genus Drosophila; species Drosophila seguyi. The sequence continues at coordinate 3,576 of VNJU01000146.1, forward strand.
AAATTCGTCAAAGCTTGCAGAGTTTGCTGCCTGGTATCGCAAGAAATCCGGCCAGCCCCTATGAATAGAAATCCTTTTCCCACTGGCCTGTGGGATGTGGATGTATAAACAATAAGAAACAGATTTTAGATAAACCGAGTAATAACTAAACCCTTCCCGCGTTTCCCTGGAACAAGCGGGTCATTACATATATAAAGGCCAATGCAGTAGCCATATACTTTCCAACCATGAAAAGTGCCTAAAGTGAGAAGTGGCGATTTGTGACGATCTGTCAGTGCTCGGGTGGCTCAGGGATGGCCAGGAGTCGTTTCAGGAATTTGTTTTTTTGGTTCAGGTGGGGTTGCTGCAAGAGATTCCGACCCGGGTCCCAGAGGAGAAGACGAGAAAATTATATAGTAATTGAATATCGGATCTTTATTGAAGGTTAACAATCAGTTTCGTCGTTTCGAGGTGGCTGCTTTCTTCGCCGTGAATCCAGAGTTCGTCCAGCTCCGCCGCCGTCGTGTCCTGCTGCTCGCTGCACCGCGTCTCTGAACGCCGGAATCCCGAGATGGCAGCTCCACAATCTTCCGATTCCCGGTCGTTAGTTCTCCGGTGTCTGGGAATTGGAACGGAGAAAAATCGGGAGGCCGATCAGGTCTACCCAAGTGAGAACGGTTTGAGAGGCCGTTCAGGTCTACCAAATAATGAGAACAGTTTGAGAGGCCGATCAGGTCTACCAAAGTGAGAAGAGTTTTTAGAGGACGAGATCAGGTCTTTTAATTAATGAGACTGGTTCGAGAGGCCGATCAGGTCTACCCAAAGTGAGAAGAGTTTTAGAGGCCGATCAGGACTTCTAATTAATGAGAATAGTTTGAGAGGCTGATCAGGTCTTACCAAGTGAGAAGAGTTTTGGAGGCCGATTAGGTCTTCTAACTAATGAGAATAGTTTGAGAGGCCGATCAGGTCTACCCAAAGTGAGAAGCTCGGATCGGTGAACCGAACCGGAGAATAAAATATAAGGCACTAGTGGTTAGTTAGTTACCGTTCTTGTTTTTCGGGTTCCTTACCACTTATCCTGGAGTCTGCTGGTGGACTTGTCGTCGATCGCCTCGCCGAACTGAATAAGCTCTGGAGTGCTGGGGTCCGCATTATATAGCGTTTCGGTGGGCTGTGGTGTGCCCGCATATTCCAAAGGGCTTTAGCCACCTTTAGTGTGCCCGCTCCACTTTTTCCAGTGTGACCCTCCATTTCCCATCACGGCGTGCGCGCGCAGCCGGTTTGAATTTAAAATGGGTTTGGTTTCGGTTTCTTCTTCTTTGTTTGGACTTCAGTTTATTTCTTGCTTCATCTTATTTATTTTTGTTGTTCATGTATGAACATTCTGCCAAGGGCCAGTAAAGTAGATATACAACATTTAATCATTAACTTTTAAATTTAAACATTTTGACAATCTATTTGAAAAACTACAGTTTATGAACTTAGCCTCAAACGGGCTCCACTCAATTTAATTATTAATATGCTAAGAGTAAGTTTTCATGTCTTTCTGATTTTATATCATATTGTGCAACTACAATTTTATCATCTGTACGAGTTATGCAATCAGACCTAAGCGTTCAAATTCCTTCTTCTGGCAAGTCGATTAAATCCATTTTTAAATTTCCACATTAAAGTTTTGCCATGGTGTTTGTATGAACTTTGGAGAGCCATTTCTAATTCAATATAAGAGCTAGTGTCTAATAGTACACTATATACACAATTGGCTGGTCTACCTGGTTTGAGTCGCCTTAGCTCACATGCCAAGTCATAAGCATTATATCATGGCCAATTTCCTTCGAAAGACATTTTCTGAGCCTGCCACTGTTGACAGTTGTTCAATGTTTTTGATGTCATTAAATAGTACGAATCTATTTTTAAATTGTACACTAAATATTCTGAATTTAAATTAACCATCAGCGTTCTTCTGACCACACTGGTACTGGAATTATCCTGTATAATTTTGATGGGAAAGGAATCTTAGCATTTATTATTAACTTATTGTCAACAAAAAAAAAAACCTACCTGTTAGTGAAGTATATACTTCTTTTAGTTCTGTCCCAGTTCATTTTCCTGGTAACACTAGTGTTTCCGATAGACTTTCTTTAATCTTTGGTATTTCATTTGCTTATTGGCTAGGCTTAATAATATTAGTTTTGGACGGCTATGATTTATGTCAATCAACAAGCTTATTATACCTGCTACAGTTTTTTCAAAATCCTCTATTAAGCTGGTTAACTGCTTTATCACCATAAAAAATTTATGGATTCCTTATAATTCGTAATAACTTTCTTAAAGTGTAGTTGTCATATTTTCAATTCTGTTATTCATATTCCTAAAATTATCATTGACTTCCTCATTTGAGATTTTAAAAATATTAGTCGTCGAGTCCACTATAAACAGTTGTTTTTTGCTTAGTTCATTAAGATTGTGTTGATTTTCCAACAAGTTTCTCATATTTTGCTAAAGTTGTACCCTGCCAACTTCGTCCATAATTCCAAATAGAATATGATATAAAGATCCCCTGAATTCTAAAGGAGCGCGTTGCGCTCTTTTATTGCCAGAGCCAGAAATAATTTATTGTTTTTTTGCAACTCATTCTGTTGCTTTAAAGTGTTATCTAGCACGAGGCTACACTGATCTTTGAAGTCATAACGTTTTTCACATATTTTTCTCATTGTGCAGTCCCCTTGTAAATCAATTGAAAATAAGCATCCATGTTATAAAAAACTAACAAATTCCAAGAAGAAGTGACTACTTCTAATTCCCCCATTGGGGGAAGTATTGGCATTTATGCCAATAAAAGGGCAAATCTTATTGAACGGACGAGTAATGTAAGCCTCTTGCATCTTAACTTTTACTGCACGAATTTTCTCACCTTTACAATTATGTATTTCTTCGACTTTTCCATACGGCCATCTTGATGGATAACAATTTTCATCCTTTATGAGCACTACTTGTCCCTTTTCTATATTTGGCATATTCATTTTCCATTTATATCTTTGTTTTAGAGTAGTCAAATAGTCTTCCTTTCATTTTATCAAGAAATCTTTTTTAATTTTTTGAATAATCTTCCACCTGTCTAAATTTCCTATTTGTTCATTCTCTTCCTAGGTTCAATTAGTCTGGCACTTCTTTAGTGCCACTAGTACTAGTTCTTACTAGTGAGATGATTCTGAGGTGGGCTAGCTGAAGCCATCGGACGGGTCGCAAGTTGCGGATAGCGCAAGGTCTTCTGTGGAGGTTAGCTGCGAAAAGCGACTTGTCGCGAATAAGAGGTCCCGGACAACAGCGGGTACCACACTGTCTGTAGTACCGACAAGGCGCTTGTTTGACCGTCTTCAACACATAGTTTTACACACTCCTAACTTCCTACACGCGTTCCTACCCACATCCTATCCCTAAAATCTCACAAGGGCAGTGGTGACGTCCTGGGGCAAGGGTGCCACCTCACCCCCCTAAGTCAGGGTGTTATGCGTTCCGTGCCCATTGGCTGGTTTGCAGTCAGGGGTAACCGACTGTATTTGGACGGAGCCTTACCGATACCTGGCCGCCTCGGTGAGTATACCTGACCCCAGCGTGTTATTGGGGGCTATGACACGCTGGTACTACCTTTCCCCACATTCGTGGGACCAATTTATAGACTTAAAAATTTAAAAATAAAACACGCGGGACTTAACTGCAACACAGTTAGCAGAGCAGATAGAGGAGGAGGCTCTGGACGTTGGTGGCAAGCTGTCGCCGGGCAGGGGCTTGGCCCCTCATCCAAAGAGTTCCGAAAAGCCGAAGGGCTCGACCCCGACGCTGAGCGCTTCGAAGGATGCAGAGGCTTTCATTCTCAAGTGGCGAACAGTGAGGCCACCAAACAGACTGACAGCAGGGGGGGGGGGGAGGGTCTGCAGTGCCTGGCACTGCCCCGGCGGCTGTCCTGCAGGCGACCAACGCCAGCAGGAGAGACGCCGCAGCACCCTCTTCCGCAAGGTCGAGGCAGCAACCCAGGGCAGCAACCCCCGAGTCAGCAAAAAGCGAGAAATGCTGGTGAGCTGTCGTTTCGGCCAGCTGAAATGCTGCCTGCATAAAAAGGTGTCCGCTGAGGCAAAAGCCGACGTTGTGCCTGGCACTTCCACGGCTGCAGCCGAGGTGGCACCTTCTTGCCCCTCGGACGAGGCACCGGAGGCTGAAGCCTTGGCAGCAGTGGAGGCCGAGTTGGACTCGGCATCACTTCAGGGGCTGGACCTGACGCGTCTGCACATGGGCGGCGAGGAGGAAATGACCAGCAATGAGGAGCCATCCGATGATGAGGGGGCACCCACCGAGATGTAGTCAGAGGCCTACCTGACGGTCTCGGAGGGTGAAGAAGAGCTCTAAGGATGGGGGTCACCAGCGTGGCACAGATCAACCTGCATCACGCGAATGCAGCTTCGGCTGTCATCGGCAGGTTGATTACCAGGTCTGACCTGGGGCTGGTGCTCATCCAGGAGTCGTCAGAGGCAGGATCTGCGGCCTGAATCAAGGGAGTATGCAATCAATTGCAGACGTAAGGGAGGCATCACCAAGAGCTTGCATCTTGGTGCGGAAGGTCACTAACTTTCTATGTCTCTCTAAATTTCTCAACAGAGATCTAGTAGCGGTGATGATCACTAGCGAGCGCCGGAGTATTGTGGTGGCGTCAGCTTACTTCCCAGGAGACGTTCAGGATCTGGTACAACACTGCAGCAGCAAAAGGCTACCCTTGCTGCTAGGGTACGACGCCAACACGCACAGTGTTGCATGGGGAAGTACGGACACCAACAGCAAAGGTGAGTGCTTACTAAACTATCTTGTATCTTGTTTTTAATGTGTAGGCTGAACCCACTTTTATTACTAAAACCAGGGCCGAAGTACTGGACATTACCTTCGGCAACGAGGGGGGCTCCCGGTTGATTCGCAACTGGAAGGTCTCCTCAGAACCATCAATGTCGGATCACCGGATCATCCTGTTGGACATTCATAGTAACCTTAGCTTCAGCCGAATTATCAGGAACTGTAGTGTCCAACTTGTTGGATAAATTTAAAGGTATTTATGGTTAGGTACAATCAGCACAGCAACCTTTATAACCGCCCTCGCTGATGCGAGAACACAATCAGATCACCCTATATCACCGCTATGGCAAAGTTTTAAGCTACGATCAAATTTTTTGAGTCTCGGGCATACGAACTCTTCACGTGCAAATCATTCGACTTTTATTCAGCAAGCGATAAGCAACTAAAGTCCGTTTATTGTCGTGGCACAAGTGGCTAAACTGTACATACACGTGGCGTTAAAATGCAGTTTATATTAGCTAAAGCTATCAACTACATATATCAAAATAAAGATCAGAACCGCAAGAAAGTGTACTTTATAAACGTGAACAGTGCTAGTGATCAGCGCAGGAGGTATGTTTCCAGATCGAACAAAAGTTTCTGGTTTTTAATTCAATCTAATCCAGGCAAGCCGTTTCCATTTGGCAATTTTCGTCTTTTGTTTTGATTCACGGCTTCGTTCTAATCTAGCCTTTGAGCTTTAATTACACTTGCACCTGCTGCAGCTGCGCTGTGTGCCTGCGCCGAAAAAATGAAATAAAAGTTTTCTTTGTTCTTGTAAAATGTAAATATAAAATCGTACAAAGAATCGGTTAAGCTATTTAGGAATCGTCTTTTTTTGCACCTCAATTTTCCTTTTTAAACTATGAACTAATGCATAAATTAATGAAAGAAAACTAGTTGAAAGACCGACCAATATGAAGATGGGATTCATTTGAATATATCTTTCTTCTTTCTATTTCTTTCCTTTCTTGCTTCTGCAACTGAGCAACCCTGACCTCCCCTCCTCCGATTGGCAAGTTGAGGAGGCCGTTGAGGAGGCCGTTGGTCTGGGCGCCAGGTTGTCCTGACTCTCAATGAAAGGACAGTCGAGGCGCTAAAGAAAAACGGGGGGGCACTCAGATACGGCTTCGACAGAGTGGCCGTCCGCATATACAAGTCCGACGCCAAGCCGGGCGGCAAAGAGAGAGAAGGACCTCGCATCGAGGAGGCGCCCGAAGGATTGTCCGACGAGGAGGACATCCTGGAGGGGTACGTCTCCGAGGAAAGCGACCTCGCTAGGGGCTTGCGCGGCGTCGGGATGTCCGAGGAGGAGGACGAGCTGGACGAACCCACCTCGGACGCCGACATCACTGTGGTGGAGGTTAAGAAGCAGAATGTCTATGACGTTTCTGCAAATAAACCTCCACCACAGTAAAGCAGCTTCCGCTGCCCTACTTGTCCACCTGGCGGAAGGTGGTATCGATGCTGTCCTCATCCAGGAGCCCTGGATCTGTGGTGACAGTATCCTAGGGCTGAGGGCAGCCGACTATAGGCTGTACGCAGCCCCAACCATAGGTAAATCGCGAGCCTGCTAGGAAAGATTTAACTCTTTTCATGCTTCCCAATTTCAGCACTGAAGATTTCACAACAGCAGATCTAGAGGGACAAATGGATTCCTCCGGATATGCTCAACATACCTGGGACACTACCACGACCCCATTCCCCAACCCTGAGGCTAATCACCGAGGATAGCAAAAGGCTGAACCTTGGTCTCATCATTGGGTGCGACGCCAACGCCCACCACCATCAGTGGGGCAGCACTGACACCAACGACAGGGGTGAGTCTCGTTTTGATTACATCCTTTCATCCAACTTGCTAGTGGGGAATTAGGGGTACGAACCCACCTCTATTACCAGGAACCGTAGGGAGGTATAAGATATTACCCTCCTCTCGGAATCGCTAAGGGATACCATGAAGTCATGGGGGGTGCTGGAGAAGCCCTTCTTCTCTGACCATAGGTATATTCAATTTACGCTGGGCTTCGATAAATTCAATCCGGTCACCTTTCGGAACCTCCGGAAGACCGACTGGGAGAAATATAGATCCCAGCTTAGTAAGATCCTTGAGCCCCCTCCAGCCCCAACCCAATCGGACTACTGTCCGGAGGGGCTGGAGCGACTCGTTAGGACCTTCACCGACGCTTGTAGCACAGCTCTAGATAGGTCCTTTACCCGTAGTAGGAATGGGGGGAAGACTGGAAAGAATCCACCATGGTGGTGTAAGGAACTAGGCTGCCTCAAGAAGACCACGAGGCAGTCCTTCAATCGAGCCAAGAGCGATAACACAGACGCATCATGGCGCCTCTATAAGATTAACGTGTCCATATACAACAGGGAACTAAGAAAGGCCAAAAGAAGGTCCGACTTTTGCTCAGGTATCCAGGACAACACTGAGGCGTCAAGGCTGCGGAAGGTACTCTCGACATCGCCTTCTAACCCGGGTTTCGTCAAGGGGCCTGATGACAGCTGGACGACCTCCAGCGAGGAAACCCTCGGGGTTCACCTGGACGCTCATTTCCCCGCAAGCTCCTCTCAGAGCAGCCCACCTAACCCCCGACACGGCGGGGTCCGTTAGAAATGGCATACCTCCTCACTGATAGGAATATTAAATGGGCAGTAAGCAGTTTCAGCCCTTATAAATCCCCAGGGGTGGACGGCATAATACCTGCTCAGCTTAGCTATGCAGACGAGCTATCCACGTCCTGGCTTCGACTAATCTTCTCGATTATTCTCGACACAGGGGTCATTCCAAAAGGTTGGCTCCGCTCGAAAGTAGTATTTATCCCCAAGGCAGGCAAGCCATCGCATTGCACGCCTAAGGACTACAGGCCGATAAGCCTCTCCTCGTTTCTACTCAAGACGCTGGAGAGACTTATCAGTCTGCAGTCCAGAACTAACATTCCCCACTTATCATTATCAGAATCACAACACCCGTATAGGAGGGCAGATCAACAAAGACAGCACTCCACTCGCTCACCACTGTCATAGAAAATTCACTCCAGGAAAAGGAGTTCACACTTGTTGCCTTCCTGGATATAGACGGCGCCTTCAACAACATTCTCCAGAGCTCAACACTCAGTGGGTCTCATTGACCGGATCTTGCGCAGCAGAACGGTGAAGGCAACACTGGGGGGGTCAACTATCTCCAGAAAAGTCAATAGAGGTACACCCCAGGGCGGAGTCCTCTCCTCCTCCTATGGAATGTGGCAGTCAATAAACTGCTCCAGGGCATAGAGAAGGGTGGCTGTAAGGTTGTGGCCTACGCGGATGATGTTGCCATGACATTTACGGGAAAATTCCCACAAACCCTCTGTGACAAGATGAGCGACAGTCTTCGGTTCCTGACGGATTCGACTGCCAGGTGTGGACTGGAAGCAAACCCAGCGAAGACCGCACTGGTCCTTTTCACAAGAAAATACAAAATCCCCATAGTGATACCCCTCTAAGCTCTGTGGGATACGTCTACCCCTTAAAAATCAGGCAAACTATCTCGGTCTAATGCAGGATAAAAAACTAGACTGGGGCCAAATACGAACGAACGGGGCAAAAAGCCCACAATCGCACTCTACACTTGCCGCAAGGCGATAAGGCTAAAATGGGGTTTGACCCCTAAAATTGTCCGTTGGTTGTACACGGCTTTCATTCGCCCAATACTCCTCTGCCGGTGGCTATTTGGTGACCAGCTCTAAAGCGGTCCACCTGCCTGGGCAAGCTTAAGAAAACCCAACGCATTGCTGAGATCTGCATGACAGGCGGCCTGCGCACGACTCCGGGAGACGCCTTGAACGTTCTCCTGGATATCTTCCCAATTGAGATAATGGGAGAGATGACTGCGTCACTTTTGGCACTAAGGTTGAAGGGCGCGGGCTTGTGGAAAAGATCGAGTTTTGGACACACGAACCTCGGCTCTGCCCCACACCTCACTGAGGAACACACTGACTACTGTGCCCCCACTGAACACTCTATCACACCCTTCCCGGTTTACATCCCCGACAGAACGGAATGGAACCTAGCAGCCCCTGGACCCCTAGGGTCCCTTCACATTTACACGAGGGCAACTGCACTGTCGATGAGCTGGCCCGGCAGGGTACAACCGACCTTTCTTCAGCCGGAGAGGGAGCTAGTTGACATGTCCATGGCCACTCGCAGACTACATTGTAGACCACTGCGCCCTCTACGTCTTCCGCACCAAAAAACTAACAAATCCCCTTTCTATTTCCTATCAGAATGCAAGAGATTTACGTGGTAAGCCTCCAAAATTGTATTCTGATAGTCTCTCGTTTACTTTCCAGGCTATTGTGTTCACAGAAACCTTGTTAAAGCCGGAGATTCTGAGCTCCGAAGTTTTTCCAGCTGTATTCACGATATATAGGCTGGATCGGCCTATCAGACGTGGAGGTGGTGTCCTCATAGCGGTTGACTCCACTCTCGCGTCTGAATTAATAACTTTCGAGGAGTGCAACGATGTTGAATTCCTTTGTGTTAAGCTATCAGTCAATGGTAGCTCCATTTTTATTACTTGTTCCTACATTCCTCCTATGTCTGAACTTCCTATTTATTGGAACCATCTTTTCGCAATTCAGATGGTTTCCAATCGACTTTCGGATAGGGACCATTTAGTAGTTCTTGGTGATTTTAATATCCCAGGGGCTATTTGGTCCTCAACCAATTCCTCTAATACACTTTTTACCACCACACAGCATTATTTCTGGCTTGTTGGACATTTCGCTGTCTCAAGTCAATCATGTACGAAATTCCCTAGAGCGCTTGCTGGATCTCTGTTTCGTCTCTGACCCGGCAAGAGTTAGTTTAGCCAGGGCGGCGCCGCT
>VNJU01000147.1:0-10231 GCA_008042675.1 Drosophila seguyi
GTAAACAGCAGGGGACCCAAATGGCTACCTTGCGGGACGCCAGAAGTAACCCTGAGAACATTAGATAAGGTGTTTTTAAATAGGACCCTTTGCGTCCTGCCATTCAGATAACTTGAGATCCAACTAAGAAGAACAACCGGAAATCCCATTAGGTCGAGTTTCCGAACAAGGAGAGAATGGTTAACAGAGTCGAATGCTTTACTGAAATCAGTATAGTTTACGTCTGTCTGAAAGTTTTTATGGAAGCCCCCTATTATGATGAAGTGATCTCCAAAAGATTAGTAGTCGTTGATCTTCGCTTTATAAATCCATGTTGGCATGGAGAAATAATTGATCTACACAGGTGCTGCAAGTGAGGAGCAATGATTTTTTCGAAAAGTTTTGCGATGGCCGACAACTTAGAGATACCTCTATAGTTATTGGCATCTGATTTGCTACCTTTTTTGTGGAGAGGAATAACAAATGATTCCTTCCAAATAAGGGGAAAGTGGGAGGTCCCTAAGGACAAGGTGAACAATTTTAGAAGGGGATTGCACAGGGCGTCGGCACAATACCAAACCCCACAGCCAGGTATTCCATCGGGACCCGGCGAATAAACGGGCTATACACGGTGAAGATCTAAAAGGATAAAGCTTACGTTTAAATTAGGACGGAAAATTAAGATTGACTTGGACATGACGTCTTACGTCCTATTAATTCCTATTTGACTCGGTAGAATTAGAGTAAGTGGTTTGAAAAGACTGCGAAAACAGATCGGCAATTGCCTGATTATTTTTTACTGTAGTATTTTCAAAGGAAAGCGAGGAAGGATGAGTAATTGGCTTACGTTTGGTGTTAACAAAATTATAAAACAGTTTTGGGTCCTCAGAGAACTGGGCCTTACAACGGGTCAAATAATTTTTGTAACACTGCCCGTTCAGCACGGTAAATCTCGACCGAGCAGATAAATAAGAGGAAACGACAGATTGAGAACCGTTACGTTTATATTTAGAATACAGATTAGATTTTTTTTATTTTTAAGGTGATTCAACTTTTTAGTAAGCAATGGAGCTTATTCGAGGTTGACGGATAGTATAACGGAACACATTTAGGAAAAAATGAATTCATGGCACTGTAAAAAATATCCACTGCTTCAGCCAAGTCAGTGCATCTGTATAGATCGGACCAATTAAAATCAGATATGAAGTTATCCAGGCGCTCGAAATCCGTCTTGCGATATGATTGACTTGAGACAGCGAAGTGTCAAACAAGCCAGAAATAAAATCATCAATAACTATTAAATGGTCCATATCCGAAAGTCGATTGGAAACCATCTGAATTGCGGAAAGATGGTTCCATTAAATAGGAAGTTCTGGCATAGGGGGAATGTAGGAACAAGTAATAAAAATAGAGTTACCATTGATTGATAGCTTTACACAAAGGAGTTCAACATCGTTGCACTCCTCGAAAGATATTAATTCAGACGCGAGAGTGGAGTCAACCGCTATGAGGACACCACCTCCACGTCTGATAGTATAATAGAAGTCATCAGTTTTAATTGAATAAATAAATGAATCTGTATCCATTTAATAGAATTATATTTTTTTCATTCAATTTGGGCTTAAATAATTATAATGAAAGTCATACATTTTTAATTTTTAAGAATTTCTAAAACAATAATAGCTAAATATAAGGATTTCTCAATAAAACATTAAATCGATTCAATTGGAATGCATTACAAATGGTCAGAAAATTTTTTGACACTATGGAAATTGTAATTTGCTATAAGGGAACAAGCGCTATCTCTTTTTCACCAAACAGTATCATTTGGAGATGCACTTTCCCATTCTGATATTAACACAGTGTTACAAAATTGACAAAAGGTAATGAACTTTTGAAGTGACCTAGTAAAGATTGTTTATCTGGTTAAAAATAACACAAAACTATGTTTGACCTTTTTCTAACACCCTCAAAATCTGAAGTTATTGTCAAAAAACCGTTTTTCGGCGCATTTTCGCTTTCTCAATGATGCTTACCTAATTTTGTTGTCTAGTCAATAACAAATAAAACAAGACAAATTTTATGAAAAAAGAAGGAAAATTGATGATGTTATGACGATTTTTCCCCATAAAAAAACAATTACACAGTGGTACAAAATTTACAAAAGGAAATGAACTTTTAAAGTGACCTAGTAGAAATTGTTTATCTGGTTGAATTTAACACAAAACCATGTTTGAAATTTTTCTAACACCCTCAAAATCTTAAGTTATTCTTAAAAAAAACGTTTTTAGGTATATTTTCGCTTTAAAAAATTGACCAATTTGAAAAACTCTTGGAGCTTTTTATAGCTTTATGGAGTAGCTTACGGGAAAAAAAATAACTAATTGTTTTTTTCGAATAAGAAATACAAAATTTTTGCTTGGAAATATGAAATTTACACTTTTTTTGTCGTGTTTTTTTACTTTGAAAAATCGTCATAACTTCATCAGTTTTCGTTATTTATTCATTAAATGTCTTGTTTTATTCGTATTTGACTAGACAACAAAAACTATTTGAGCATCATTGAGAAATAGTGGTGATTTGTTAAACAAAAATGGCGTCAAAGTCGAAAAAATACGGAAAAAAGGTGAAAACTTCATATTTCGAAGCAAAAATATTGTATTTCTCATTCGCAACAAACGATAAATTATTTTTTTCTTGTAAGCTACATTTTTAAGCTATAAAAAGCGTCAAGACTTTTTTAAATTGGTTAAAAACTTTTCGAGTGGGAATTTTTCAAAGCGAAAATGCGCCGAATAGTTTTGTGTTATTTTTAATCAGATAAACAATCTCTACTAGGTCACTTTAAAGGTTTAAAATCACTGTTACACTGTGTAATTTAATATCAACTTGCTTATCCACATTTTCTAAATAAATACAAGTTAAAAAAGTTTTTCTCAAATACATTCTTAGCATTTGTTCTGTGGGAAGTGTTGAGATCGATATATTTCTAGAAGAATCGACCTCTATGAATTTTTTTCAGTTTTAAACCGTTTTCTAAGCACTGCTTTAAATTTTAAAGTGGATAATATATTTTTCATTATCTCTACAGCTAAATGGTAACTCATTATGCGTGTCATGCAAACTAAACGGATATTCCAAATCCACCTCGAAAATATAACCATACTCAGAATCTTCTTTTATATTTTTATTTATATCTTTAAGGTATTCCTCTGATATCCATTCAAATCCTCCATATGGTAAAGATTCGGGCATGGCCCAACCATACAAATTGTTGGCATTAAAATATGATAAATATAGAGACTCTATTTTGTTATAATAAGAATACAAATATTTATGATTTGCTTTGGAATAAAGTTTAGTACACTGCACTAGACCACCGCGAATACCCAATTGTAAAAATATATCTAGATCTATATCTGTTAATAGTTTAAATTCAATTTGAGTGTATTTCAACATCGCCTCCCACGGTAAACCAGGTACAGTGTAAAAATGAGCAGGGTCTAAAGAATGAATTTTCATACAGACATGTCTTTAGATTTCAAAAACATCTGACATAATAAGACATCTGTTTTTAAATATAGCTCTAGATAATCTTTTAAATTGTTAAACGAAAATTTTTCCCAGACCCTCTGTGCATGAGCATAATTTTCTAAAGAACAATTAGATTCAGATAAGGAGCAATAGAAAGCATTCCGGGGAGGTAGAGAAGTTTCTGTTAGGCTCTCAACTAAATCCAAATATTCATAAGGAAACCACCATTACGCCTCATTTACCTAATTCCACCTGGTTTTCGTAGGTTTTTGTTATTTTTAATTGTTCATCATCAAGGTTAGATGCAAGTGTTTCTAAAGCGGACGAGATGAAACGGAACGAATCAAGGAAGCGAATTTCAAAACTAATAGAAGGGAACTTCATCAGTAGTTATCACCTTTGAAAGGGAAATATATTGTTCCTTATTAGAAGGAATAACTGTCATTCCTCCAGGTATGAGGGCCAAATCTTTTACGAATAAATGACAATCACACCTAGAGAAATTATGGGAAAATACCGGATTTAAATTGGGGACTTTGTCTTTTAAATTTCATGCTTTATGTGTTTTATTCGTAATTGACTAGACAACAAAAATTGACTTGCAACATTGAGAAATAGTAGTGATTTGTAAAAAAAAAATGGCGTTAAAGTCGAAAAAAACGAGGAAAAAATTGATAACTTGAAATTTGCAAGCAAAAATGTTTTATTTCTCATTTGAAACAAACAATAAGTTATTTCTTTCCCTTAAGCTACTCCACAAAGCTATAAAAAGCGCCAAGAGTTTTTCAAATTGGACAAAAACTTTTCGAGTAAGAATTTTTCAAAGCAAAAAAGTACCGATAAACAATACCTTAAGATTTTGAGGGTGTTAGAAAAATTTCAAACATAGTTTTGTGTTATATTCAAACACCAGATAAACAATCTCTACTAGGTCAATTCAAAAGTTCATTCACTTTTGTCAATTTTGTAACACTGTGTAATCTATATATATAAAAATTGAGCACAAGTTTCATAACTGATTATAACTCCAGAACGCATGAACCGGTTTTGCATTCGTTGGAAAGGTCTCGGGCTCCGTTATAAAGTAAGAAAAGAAAATTCTGGAAAAAGTCAAAAGAAAAGCGTGAAAACCCTAGTCATGTATCGACTACGTTCTTACATACACATGCTTCCATTGGTACTTTTATCTTAAGAAAAAAGGTCATAAGCTTAACCGACCATTGTAAAAGAGAAGCGGGCAGTCCTATTTAGATCGTCACACAGAGCTGACGCATCATATTGATACTCAATAAACAATATTTAATCGATCTGATTTGGTTGTTATTATTTAATATTAATATCGACTACGAATAGACTAGTTCGACATTAATAACATAACTGGCGACGAGGATAAACAATTGGCAAACACAGAAGTGAATGCCTAAGACATTTTTACGTAAAAAAGAAATCACGTGGAGTGTAAGCAGCGGTGAATTCTGGACGGCCCTATCTCTAATGATTTTGTTGTCAAAGAATTCGCATACAGGATCAGTGAACAGGAATCGCAAAACTTTTATGAACACATTTCGTTAAAAGTGTGTTTAAAACTTTTGTGTGGTGAGCTGTAATAAGGAAGTGCAAATAAAATGGATCTAAACGGAAAACTGTCATTTAATCATGTTCTTAGTATTATTATATTAATCCAAATCAGTTGTCTGATTTCATATCAGAAGTTGAAAACGTTATGCCTACTAGTATATTATTCCATAATAACACTAAACGAATTCTTTTCGGCAGTATAAAAAAAAATGTACCGGTTTAACCAGATCTGCAATTCACAGACATGGCAATGTTACAAAATGGGAACTGTTAAGAGATATTTTAATAAAAAATGGCGAGGAGCAAGACAATGACGAGCTGATGGACTTCCTCAAGCTTTGCAGAGTTGATTCAACCGTAGAAGTGTATTATCATAAAATTAATGAAATCAGAAAACGACTTGATAATAAAATATTAATAAACAACGACGATACATATTCAGCAGCTAAAGTAAACCGTATTGCCCTTCCCGTTTTTAAATCAAACTTGCCTGAGCCAACAAAAAGTGTACTTTTTGCAAGAAATCCGACCTCTTTAGACGATGCATTTAATATAATAGAACATGCACGTCATCAAAACTATACATTTTATAGCTCTAATAAAAAACCGGCAGCAACAAAAACCAAATTTAGAACAAATTGTAGTAATGAAAGAAGAAGATTGAAATCCTTATAGCTAGGCCACCTTTGAAGTGCCGCTAGTTGATAGGGTAATTAATTAGATAAATTTGGGTTATCTGACACCTGTCACCCCCTTAAAAGGGTAGGGTAATAAATATTAATTAGGGCCACGAAGACGCATTCGATACGGCTACGAGTGCGCACGTTTGATCCGCGATTTCCCACGATCGAATCACACCCCAAAAGGTCACATACCACCTGTGCACTCACGTCCATTCACGTGCGATCATCAACAAAAAAGGATGCAGGGTGAAAAGGTCACAAACAACCTGTGCTCACCTGCGATCACACGATGCAATGAAGAGAAAGGAATGAAAAGGTCATCGTCAGCCGAGATTTTTACCGCTGATAAAAAAGGGACACTTGTGTGTGCACGAAAGTAAGTGCTAACCAGATACCTCAAACAATAAAGGCCTGAAGGGTGAAAAAGTCACAGAAGGGCACTCACCCCATCCCAAAGTATGCCTGAGATCCTCCACACATAGCACATACATTTTTCTTCAACGTTTGCAACCCCCAAGAAGATGAATGAAAATCAAGGCATTCGGCCTGGAAGGCTGGGGGAGTGGTGTGGAAAAAGGTTCTATATTATTCCTGATAAAAAGTCTGACCATAAAGAGGGAAAGTAGTTCCCCAATCCATTCATAACTTCATAATGCTATGTGTCTGCACTCAAGAATGAGACGCCGCTCACAAATTGTCATTTCTACTTTAACCCAAAAACAAATCAACAGTTTCGATCTCTCTTCGATCCTACACTCTGGGGTGGGGTAAAGAGTAAAAAGGTTTACCACCCAAGATAAAACGGTCTGTTTCATATACCTGCACATGGTTGGCAAAAACCAGGAATAATCTTAGGTGGATGGTACTATATGGTCTAAACTCTGAATCCTTCAGCCTCAGGACTCACTTTCAGTTGGTACTCCAAGCTATCACGCCGGTCATCGTTTTTATTCGTTTTGAAAAATTTTAAACCAAGGTAAAATATCGAGGTAAGACAATAAAGTGTAAAAAAATTTTTAATAAAAACCATTTTTGTGATAAAAAAATGTGAAAAAATTGTTTAAATAAAAACAATTTTTGTGAACTTTTAAAATATTATCAAACATTTTTAACAAAAACAAAAAACAATAAAAATCAATCAATCATTAAAAACCATTGACGACATTCATCAACCACAACCACCACCACTTCATCACAAACAATATAAACCACCATCTTCCCCACCAACAACATCAAAAACAACATCAACATCAACATCAATCCCTCCAGCAGCAGCAACAATATAACCAACACCAACATGTTTGGAATATTCTGTCAAACATGCCAAAAATATCTCCATGTAGGAATGAAATGGCATTCACATATCCGCTCTGAGCAGCATAAATTTTATGGTAATCAGCCTGTGGATGGAAGCGTGAAGCGGATTATGGATGGATTTAAGGGTCGCATCCTTCAATACATGTTTGTAAATAAGGGGCCTCCTGTTAGGAATCCCGCGGAATTCTTGAATGAAGCGGGTACGGCACTGGTCCCTCACATAGAAAGAGTAATGACCTCCCACCATTGCTCAAAAATCAATTTCGAATTGTTTGGGGAGTACATGTTTGTGAAGGAGCACTTCACACTTATAGAAATAAAGTCATTTCAAACAAAAATGACATTTAAAACTGCTGCATCCAATTTCATGGCATTTTATAATTTTCACAAAGAAGAAATTGAGGCCAAAATGAGCGAGTTCCAAGATAGGGATGGCGGATGGGCCCTAACTCGAGCTATCAAGCTAGAATTAAAAATGTTGAAATGCGATGCATTAAAAGGGTCGAGTCACTTCGAACTTCCCAAGAAACTGCGAAATAAAAATGCAGTAATAAATGTGAAGAATGAAGATGCGTACTGCTTTAAGTGGGCTTTACCATCCCACTTTTCAAAAGGCAAAAAGCCACAGCGATGCACATCATATGCAGTCAACATAGCCGATGAAGTGATCGATATTTAAGGCTTCTTAAAATTGGATTTCACCGGGCTTAATTTCCCAATGGAGATAAACGAATTTAAAAAATTCAGCGCACAAAACCCACACATAAATCTAAATGTGTTTGGGTATGATGAAGATGACAACAAAGTGTTTGGACCACTATATTCAGAAGCAGTGGAAAGGGAATACCACATAAATTTATTACACGTCGATGGATCCACTGCTAACGTTAATGGACATTTTGTATGGATAAAGTCCACGTCTGCGTAAGTACAAAAAAAAAATAAATAAAAATAAAAATAATATTTAAATAAAAGAATGAATAAATAAAATATTTTATATATATATTAATAAAAAAAAAATTATAATAAACTTGAATTAAAGTACTATTTTTTATTTTCATTTACAGATTACTCTCTGCTCAAATGGGACGAGGTAGAATAAGAAGGTTATTCTGCAACAAATCTTTATACTATTCAACGGGCGATGAAAGGGCTGAGGAACATGCCCAAATGTGCAGCAATGTGGTGACAGGAGCACCACATCTCAATGCATCAACGCTGGAGTTCTCAAATTTTCATCGCCAGCTGGAGGTTCCATTCATAGTATATGCTGACTTTGAATGTATACTGGAGCCGACATCAGTATTAGTAAGTCAAAAGACAGAATATGTCAGTACCAGTCCCAATACAAATGACTCAACAAGACTTTTCCAATTTTTATGAGAGCATTATTTGTCATATATGTAAACGAGAATTAGGAAATGATAGAGTGAGGGATCACTGCCATTTCACAGGTAGATTTCGAGGTGCAGCCCATAGTGAATGTAACCTCAAACTTCAAACTAGTAATTTCATTCCAGTGTTCTTTCACAATTTTTCAAAGTATGATGCTCATTTATTTGTGAAAGAGCTTGGGGAAACTAAAGGTGAGATTAAAGTAATTCTAATGAACAAGGAATTATATATTTCAGTTTCAAAATATGTTCCTCTAGAAAATAGAACATTAGAAATACGATTTTTGGACTCCTTCCTTTTCATGCCCTCTAGTCTAGACACTCTGGCCAGTAATTTACATGATGAGCATTTAAATGTATTAAAATCCCAGTATCCGAATAGAGTAGAAAGGTGTTTTTCCATATGAATATTTAGATTCAGTTCAACGACTTGATGAGACTTCTCTCCCACCTCGTGAAAAGTTTTATAGTAATTTAAGTGATGCAAAATGTTCAGAGGCTGATTGTGTAAACGCATGAAGAGTCTGGAGTCATTTCAAGTGTCAATCACTTAAGGACTACCTAGAACTATGTTTAAAAACTTATGTGTTATTATTGTCCGAAATTTTTAAAACATTTAGGGGAATTTGTTTACAAATTCATGAGCTCGATCCTGCTCATTACATCACAATTCCTAGCCTGAGCTGGGACGCTATTCTTAAGACTACGCAAATTTCCCTTGAATTACTCACTATTGATATGATCAGATTTATTCAGTTTGGAATTCAAGGGGGTTTAGTACAAAGCAGTCACCGATATAATAAGGCAAATCACAAGTACCTTAAAGATTTTGATTCTTCTAAAGAATCAGAATATTTTATGTATGTGGATGCGAATAATTTGTATGGTTGGGCCATGTCCGAGCCCTTACCCTATGGGGAGTTTAAGTGGTTGGAAAAGGAAGAAATTCAATCATTTAATCTTGAACACATTGGCGAGGATAGCGAGTATGGCTATATTTTAGAGGTTGACTTAGAATATCCATATGAAATACATGATTTTCAGTCGTCAGCCAGCGTAACTGCCGTAACTGTTCGTACCGTTGGAAGTGCGACTATACTCTCCCCGTGAGGGCGGCTGGAAGCAGGTCCCAGTAGGTCATGTCTCTGCTGAGGATGCTGACGAATTGTAGTCGGGCGGGGAGAAGAAAACTCCTGCCCAAAAAATTACCCCAATCCAAGGTGGAACAGCATATGCCGAGAGATGCATGTCCGGGGGGTGCTTGGACGTTAATATGCGGACTCTGGTGGACCGGCCGACCCATCAGTTTCAACTAGGCTTACCACGGTATGCGGGCTCTACCGTGGCGGACCATCCCCATCCCAGCAAACTCGTGGGAATCAAATGAACCAAGTAAATCAACAAAAAAAACCAAACAAAGGTGATCGTCAAACCTTAAAGGCGGAAGGGGGTGTACCCCCCTCTAATAACTCGAAGACGCTCAGCGGTCGAGTGAATAAAAAGGAGGAGGAGAGCTCTTCAGAGCGCCTCCATCCGGGGACCAGTGCTACTGGTAAGGGCGAACCGATGGGCCCGTCGAGCAACGTGATCGGGGGCATGCCCCTCGACGTGACTGCAGGCGGCTCCAGAGGTAACCCCTCTCCAGGAAGCTCGGCCCGGCCGCAACAGAGGAAGAGGACGCTCTACAACGAGAGAAGAAGAGCGGCCTTCATCCTCGCCCGTGCCAACCCAGCTATGGAGGCAGAC
>VNJU01000148.1:0-21311 GCA_008042675.1 Drosophila seguyi
GTGATCCAAGTTATATGGCTACTGTGTCTTTTAAGACTGACAAAAAAATAACGTTCATAGTTGAGAATTTTGTTTAAATATATATGGAATTTCACAGGCTGAGCATAACATGTTTATGCAAGTTCCATTGAGGGTCTCAGCAAACCAGAAAAGAAGGAAACAAATTTTCTGGCTAAAAGTTTTTCAGTCCGAGTTCTGTTTTAAAGCGCAGAAAGAATTGCAGAAAATTTCCCATAATATTTTAACAAGAATTCAACGCTGCAGGTGAGGACAACGCACACAAGTCCTGCCACTCCTACCGCCCCTCAAACATTGTCGAGACCAAGATGCGGCATTAAAAATGAAAAGGCAACTCAAAATTCTCTGTCTCGCAAATGGGAGAGTGGCAGTAAAAATACCGAAACGCATAGTCATGGGGCTAGGAGGAGTAGAAGGTGGGAAGGCAGGATCCGGGCTAAGCTCGGTTATGTGTAACTGAAACGCTTCCCCCTCTACCTACTGATATTTTGCCCTTTCTGGGGTCCAGGCCTCGGATCATCTGAGGCATGCAAAATTAACCGTAAAGTGCAGTCAGTCAAGATGTTTGGGACCCCATTAAGGCAGCAGAACTTCCCCTTCTCCCCTGTACCTCACTTCACCTACTCTCTTCGAAGCATTTCCACTCCTCCCCTCCCCTGCTCAGCTGATAAGGATTCGACTCTGAAGGCCTTGACCACACTCACCCCTTTTGTGGACCAGAATCGGCTTCAAACATGTGTTCAGGCGCCAGCTCATAAAGTTGGCCTAATAACGCCCGCCGAGATACGGAAAGTATCCCTCTCTGAGGATACATATTTTGGAATTAACTTCCATTTGAGGTCAAAATTTGCAGGCAATACGAGTCCAAAGGGAGGAGTCAGTCCCTACTTAAGTCTCTGCAAATCGGAAGTTCAGTTTCTCCCCTAAATCGAAATACAACTTTAAATGAACGTATTGTAATGTTTCGATATTTTCTCTTGTAAATGGATGATGGAATCTTTCGTTTTGTTTACTACAATTTAGCTCTTAATCAT
The DNA here is from genome assembly GCA_008042675.1 of Drosophila seguyi. Classification (NCBI taxonomy): domain Eukaryota; kingdom Metazoa; phylum Arthropoda; class Insecta; order Diptera; family Drosophilidae; genus Drosophila; species Drosophila seguyi. The sequence goes on from VNJU01000148.1 coordinate 1,053, forward strand.
GCCACATAACATATGTGAACTGTAAGTCCAGAGAAAGTAAATATATTTTTTAATGGTTACAATAATTTCCCTCACGAAACGTGAAATGTTACAGATTTCAAAATAAGATAAAAGGCAATTTGGGAGATTTCATGGTTTGTCTTTTTGGCTAAATGCTCACCTAATCAGTTGAGCCTAAACATTCTCCTGACCCTAAAAAGTCGAGTAAATGAAAAGGATGCAAATTCGGCTGAAATAATTACGCTTGCCATAAAGCTTAGGCATTACACCTCAGCCAAATGCAAATGCTACTGCGTTGTCTCGGTTCCCGGTTTTATTTTATTTTCTGTGTTCTGGTTTCACCCGGCTTATCCGGTGCCACTTTTCCGCCCACTCTCCCACTCATAAGCTTACTTTCCCACACGGGACGCCCAGGGAGCGGAAAGGAGAAAGGAACGGCGACAGACAGGGCGAAACAAGATAAACACGTTTACAAATTTGTTGCAGGAAAAGTCGTGGGGCGGGACGACATACGCGAGTGTCATGAAAAATATATAAGCGATGCCGGTGGGTGCGGTTTCCCTGCAGCAGCATTCGTCCTTCGTCCCTCGTCCTGGTGGTAAATTTAATTGATTGACATCACTTAAGAGTAAGAACAAAGACGGAGCGCTGTGTAAACAAATGTTTTGTGAACTCCCTGCCATGGAATGTGATAATCGAGTGTGGAGCGGGGTGAGGCGCCTCTTAATTTGCTTTCAATGCAAATATCCTTCGAAGGTAGCCGATCTCTCCTGTTTTTAGTTGTTTTTTGAATGAAGTCCCCCTAAGGCCAGATTACTTGTCACTCAAAAGTTGTATGTGTGCGAAGGCAGTTTTCAGGATACATGCAGAGGATGTCAGCGGAGTGGGAAATTTAATTAGTTGCATTTTGTGATCAAAGAAATGCTGGTAAGAGTGTCAAAGGATTTCAGTAGTATTTACTTTAAAAAAAGCATTAAGAAGGATTGAGAATTCAGGAATTCTCATTCCCCCACTCAGGTAGAGGAAAAGATTAGTCCCTCCTGACACTGCTATATACGAAAATACAGTTTTGAATTGAAAATACCTGTATGACATTTCTAAGCTTAGGAAGTGTGTGGAACTACTTTTGAATTTATAATATTTTTGCTGAGATACAAATCTGATTTTAAATACATAAAATGTTACATGTTATTATGTTGTGTGTAAGTATGTGTATAAGTGTGAAACAATATTGAATTTCAAAATTTATATAAATGTCAATAGCGATTGGGGTCAAACATTAATTATAGCAAAAATTTTCCAAAATCTTTCTTACATATGCAAATGATTGCAAAAGACAACAACTATTCGTGAATTTAAACGCCAATAAAAATGTAACAATTGTTTTTAAGCGCATTTTTTAATATTTAACCTTGATAAGGCAGGTGGACAGACTAAAGTGTTTCCTGGGAATGCCCTCTGGCTCCTCCCGAAATCCTAGTAGACGAGGGCTAAGTAGATAGGTCTAGTTTCCCCGCCAGCTTCTTTGGCCCTCGTCCCCGATGAAATATAAAATGTTGCCGAGACCCAAGGAATGTCTTCCTCACAATTAGCTAATTAAGTTAAACTCGCGATGTTGTTTTGGTTATCGAGATGAAAGTAAATGACTTTCGCTCCTTGGAAGCGGGAAGAACGAGTGGCAGGAGGCTGACAGGCAGGTGTGAGCCAGATTCGCTTTGAAGTGCTGATCCACACATCTCTTGTGCCGAGTTTTCTCTGTCCTTCTGTCTGTCTGTGTCTTTGGTGCTTTTTGCCTTTAGCGATTGTCAATGCTGCATGCTAATCGAGTGAGGTTGTGGCACTCAGCCCGGGTCGAGTGACTTGCCTCCCTCCACGCACTCGTAAATAATTTACTAATTAGAAACAGTTTTGCGTTCGCAACTGCCTCGCAACTGAACCTTATAGGAGATTCTGCAGGATAAGTGGGTGTGGCTTGAGGTGCCAGGAAGCCACTTGAAGTTCGGATGGGAGTAAGGTGTCTCTTCATAGTTACTATTCGAAATCAAAGGTGGCATTAACTGTGTAATCTGCTGTGGAGGCAGTTCGCTCAAACGTATAAAAAATACATATATAGCCTGTTTTAAGGATTACTATACATTATTAGTACTTGAGCTTAGCTATACAAAAATATCAAAATAAAACCTATATATTTCTAAAATGTGAAACCTATTTCGATTGCTCTCGACGTCGCCCCAGCTGAGAGTCATGGGTGTGAGTTCTAGCAGGAAGATCGATATTTCATCAATTACACAACATTATTAGAAAATTATTCTCTCGTTTTAATTGTTTATGTTAACTTTCAACTCAGATTCCTTTCAACTTCTCTATCTGTGGCTACCCTCAAGGATTCCAGTTGAAATCAAAGCCAAATCCCTCTCAATTCGCTTCTCTTCAATCCCAACGCTTATCAATTAGCTGCAATTCTGTGGCCATGAATTTCCCGGAACTGGTGACCCAAAAAACACAAATAGTCCACTCTCTTCGGCTCCCTGTTTGCCAATGTGAAAGTGCGCACATTAATTTCCGGAATTCTAGGAATTTTCGTGGGGAACCTGGGAAAATGGGGAAATGGAAAACCCGAAAAAGAAAACCCGAAAACACGGAGACAAATGGAATGCAGTGGCCAGCAGCAGGAAGCTCATGATGTGTAGTTAGCCACTTGTGAGCTTAATGAACTTTGCGGCTTCTCTTGGCCAGTTCATTTCCCTGCGAACTGGCTTAGTTCAGAGGTCAAGTGCGCTCGTAGAAGATTGGGAGCTAACAGTTGGGAAAAGTGTGTAATTTCCAGAATTTTGGAAGCCTTCTGATCAGGATTTCATGCATTGACGTCACGGAGATCTCAGGAAAGGGGAAATTATAGGAAAGGAAAAGGAAGGAATCAGGTTACATCGCTGTACTTGAATATCATTTTACGTTTCTTACTATATATTCGATTTAATATGTTCAATAATTTCTTGTACGAATATACAGCTAATTATGATACCTTGAAAGCAACAATACTTTTGCAAATGAATTGTCCCCCATTAATTAAAAGTTATAATTATTTATGTATACTAAAATTAGATATTTTGTGTTGCTTCTGTGCTCCCATCTAATACTGCATCGAAACTATTCATTCTTGATAATACGGGAAGTTAATCTATATATAGAGAAAGAAGTATGAAAGCCACTTTATCTAAAGTGTGTAGTCTGCCTGGACTACGTAAAATGTTTTCGTAGATTCGGATTAGATTTTACAAACCATAAAATAAACCATATAACTTTATTAGAAGAAAATTAACAATATTTGGTTCAAAACTTCACATGGCAGCTCTTTATTTTAGTCTGTGAAAATGTATTAAATAATAATGATTAATTTCCCTCCAAACTAAGCATATTTGCCACCAACTTTTGGGGTGATGGAAAGGCGGAAGGGAACTCGCAGGACTCACACATGATAAACACGATCCGAGTGAAGCATCAACGGGTGGCGGTTCGGTTCGCTTATTAAAATTTACGACCAATGTTCTTGTTCTCCTTTTCCCGACCCGCTCTCATGCTGCTAAAAAGTTTACAACTTTTCTCAAATTATAATTTCTGGGCTGTGCCTAGAGCAAGGCCAAGTAATAAAACTTTTAGACCAAAATGTATGCAGTGTGCAGTCATTGCCAAACATGTCCTTATACGAGGTGTGTGGGAGTGGGTGTGTGCGTGTGACGACTTAAATGTCACAAAGGATTGCTGGTTGCTTGAGCAACGAGGAGGGAGGGTGGAAAGTACTCTGAACAAAAGGAAGCAAAAATATGCCAGCAGGTTAAGCGGCCTCCTCCGCCACACTGCTTCAATTGTTTCCGGTGAAGCCAAGTTACATTCAAAGGCAAGACACTTCCTGCCAAGACTCCCCTCACGTATTCTTCCCTCGGCAAACATAACTCCTAATTAAAGTTCTTTCCCAATGAGTAGATTAATTTGGTTTTGGTAATAAAATCATTAGCGGGGCAAAGGTAAGCAAACGGAATAGTCCACTAAAAGTGTCCGTTCAAAGCTAATGTAGCATGTGAATGACCGTAACTTCCGCCATTTCCCCACCGTTTTCCCCGCTCTTCTAGGAACCTTCTTCGGTTTATCCTTTTTATTCATTCGAAGGGTTTTGCGTGTCGGGTCTTCATCTCTCCTTGTCATGCCTGTGTGTAATTTTCATTCACTTTTCGAGGGCCTGACCTTCCGGGCAGTATGTGTTGACCACTGAGGACAGAACGAGCGGCAAACACAGCCACTGGGACAATATTTTGTCTTTTACTTTGAGCTTTTAAAGAAAAGATATTATTAATTAATAATTGGACAAGATAGTAAGTTGTTAGAGCTTCAGCACAGGAACTCTAGGTGGGAGCAGAGTCCAAAGCTCACAATGAGGAAGGGAGCAACTCTAGCGCTGAATTGGATACTGATGAAAGAAGTACCGAAGGTCTTGGTTAATCGATTAGTTGTCTTCATAAATATATTAATATTATAATGTATTGTAGTATATATATTTAAGCCACAGGAAATGACTTTCCTTTCAGTGTCGAATGGGTCAGGTAACTACAATAAATGTGGTCATTCACACAAATTAAATATTTGTTTGCGCTGTTGTAAGCGAGGCGTCATCACAGGACATCAACAAAGTCTACGGCCAGGACGAGCTCTTTCACCCTTATTCTCTCTCCCCTGCGACCCCTTTGCTACGTCATTCTTTATTCTATTCGCATTAATTGAGGCATATTTTAAGCCTTACCTTTGTCAAGGAAAATGTAAGCGAATGGAAACAGATAGCAGACAGCTGACGGCATTTCCTCCTGTAGTTGCAGGATTTAATCAGAGGAAGAGTGCAGAAAAGGGGCTGTTAAATAATATAAATTATATTACTTTAGCCCTAGCACATCCTCCAATAAATTCTGTGATAAATATTAATGTACTATTAAGGCAGCAGATACAGAAATCGATCACTTTAATTAACGAACTTTTATTAAACCTGTCCATCGAATTAATCGAACTTAATTGAAGTGAACTCCATCGGTTGTTACCACGGCGTTCACTTGGATTCATTTAATTTCCTCTCATTCAGTCTTATGTTTTTTTTTCTGGATTTAGTAAAGTCGATTAACCTCGACGCTTTCAATTTTTTCCCTCCTATTTTGTGGCTCATTTTTCCTTTGAATAGTCTGCGAATTGAGCCTGCCACACATTTAAATGGATTTTTTGTTGTCTGATGTTGCCGTTGAGTGAACAGGAAAACCACTGTTTATCTTCCTGAGGTTCACTCGGCCTCCTTTGTTGTGCAAAGGCTTGGGGGAAATGTTAATACATTGAAGTTCGGCTAGCACCTGCTAGCTATCTCTCCTTCAGTGTTTGCTCTCCGAGTTAATACAATGTGTTGCCGAATATTGAGACCATCTACCTATCCTGCGGAAATTACTATATACACAAATGTATAAATATGTAACTCATCTGCGACCCACTTGAGCGCAACTGAGCGTGGATATAGCCACTCATCCGTGGAGCCACCCGCCGACGCGATGTGAGACAAATCAAATGTGGCAAAGGCGCGACGAGGCGCTAAACGTGAGGGCTAAATGTTTGTGTCCTTACTTGTCCTTACCGTCCCCTTCATCCCCCCATTTTCGACAACTAGATGAAGATTTCGAAAAACGGGAACACGGTGATGGAAATCCTCCCTACAAGCCCCACTCGAGGCTTATTGATTGGAACTTGATAGGAGAGCTTGCACAGAGGAAAAATAAGAACGGAAAATGATTGGTGAATAATTTATATATATTTAGTTATATTTTTGCCAATTCTTATCAGGTAAAGGTCTCTGCTAACAATTAAAGTGGTTCTTGTTTGTTTTATTATGAGTTTTATTCACATGACTTCGATCAACACATCTCGATAATAAAAAAGTGAATTATCTGCAAAGCTTAAATATAAACTGGAGAAAATTCCTCAACCTTTATGATACCTCTTGAAATATCAGCGATTTTAGAACCATTTTCTCCAAGTGCTGCATTACCGCTGAGCCAATAACCGATGCTAATGTATTATGTGTGTCAATACGCCCTCGGGTTTTGACTGATATCTGTCGTCACTTCTCGCGCCCGAAAGGAGCCAAAACTCGGAAAGAGGCAGAGGGAGAGGAGCTGTCGACTTGTGACAAATAGCATTCGTCCTTGTCGTAGAAGGAGTCCCCGCAGAAGGAAATGTGAAATGGTAGGAGCCAACAAGTTGGCAACCTCCCCACCCATTTTTCCCGCTGAAGATTCACAGCTACCGATTAATCACAGGCATCGATCCGATCGCTGACCACTGGCCCTGGACCGATACCATTTGATGAAAGGACAAATGGCCACAGACTCGATTGGATTCTCCAAGTGCCATAAATCTGCGGGGCTCCTTGGTAGGTCAATTGGCAGGCCGTGAAACGGAGAGTGTCCACTTTAGAAGATTAATTATGTTGCTTGGGAATATTCAATATTCGATGGTAGATATGTATCAGTTATAGATTCGATTATTACCTTAGTTATTAACCAATTACTTTTCCATATGAGCAGCGTATTGATAGATAATTTGATTAGGAAAATATTTCACTTATAAAATCGTAATGTTGTTTGGGGTAGTTTAACGAATTATTCAATTAGTTAATACTTATCCGATTGTTGTTTCCTCTGAGTAGTACGTGAAATATATTAAATTGCAAATTAAAAATATATTCTTCTTTGTTATCGCCAAAAGTTTGTACATTTTACAAACGATTACTCTTAAGAAAAGTGTCAGTCCACCTACATGCCTTACCCCATTTTCCCGCCCTGACTTCCGTTTCCCCTTTTTTCCGTTTCCCCCTACTTTCCACAGCCTTTCCTAGGCCCAAGCAAGGGATAAGCAAGTATATAGCCACGTACGGAGAAATATGTCGCCTGGAAGGGAAATATACGAGTATGTTGGTTCAGGCAACGATGTATGGATGTATAGGCACCCAAGTACGCAGGCAGGCGAACATTTATGGCTTTCCACGTCCCCTGCATTATGCCGGAAAGCGAAGTTGTGAGCATTTAAATTGAATTCATTTTCGCTTTTTAAGCCATTTTAGCCTTGCGTTCTAATGAAGTCGTTTTATACTCAAGTGACACTTTCTTTATTTTCGCTTTATTTCTGCTGAAAATTTCATAAAGTTGTCAAAACTTTGTTCTTGCCTTCCATTTGTATTTATTTTTATGCCATTTTCTGTAAGGATATGTTGTGTTCCTTGAAAGGGATGTGACTTTCCGTAGGATTCTGAAAACTCAGACATAGTTAAAGCTCATATTTCTATTATCTCATTGAATTAAATAATTATGCTCTGAAAAATAAGAAAAAACGGAAAAAAAAATTGGCTCTAATGTATAGACTTCAGGAACTCCAATTTATTCAAAATTCATTATCTCTTAATTCTTTCCACCTTTACACTTTAAAAAACAACAAATGTGAAACATTCCCGGGTATTCTATGGTCGAGAGCCCTCTGCTTGGAGCTCTGTCCTGTTTCTTCCTTGGCAATTCCAAGTTTTGGCATATAATAAGCAAAAGTTTAAACAGTTTACAGCTTACAGCTGGCCCCGGAGGCCCTTGAAAATGAGATGCGACATATAGGGGTAAATATGGGAGAGAATCGGGGTAGAGGGGAAACCGGGACTCTGAAATATGGGCGAGGGGGAGACCAACACAATTTATGGCGCCAACAGGCTGAGGAAAGGAGGCGCAGAGGCAACAGTTGGAAGGCCGCGTCAGAGCGTTTGGTCACATCAAGCATACGCACTGGTGAACCGCTTCCCACTCCCATTGGTATTCCGCTTCCCTTTACCATCGACTGTCAAAAATTAAACGATGCAATAAATTATGGCGCTGTCGATTTGTGTGCGTGTCTGTTGAACACCCCTTTACATATGCAGATTTCCTGAATCTCGTTTCGGCAAAAAAAGGGTGGCCAAGGCCGTTACCCGGACCCCAGGATACCCGATACCCTTCTGGACACCGCGAAGTCGGGTCAACTGCGGGTGGATTAGGTTCGATGAGCGCACTGATTTGCCCTCAGAGTTGTGGGAAAGAGTGCGGACATCCATCGGGATCATTAATTCAGGGTTTTCCAGTCAGTTTCTATGTAGCGGATATTTCTTTAAGTTATTCGAAAAGTGCTGAAAATACAATATTATTAAAAATCTTTGCGAAATATTCGTGAATATAATTATAATTTTATATTCGATGGCTTTCGTGTGAAAAATAAATTAAAAGGGAAGGATGACTCATATCCCACACACTCCGCACACACACTCCTTCGTCTGTATGCTAATGTCCTTATTTTTCCCTGACTCATCTCTTCATCCCCCTCATCTCGCATTTCGAAACATAATTCGGTTTGTTTAATGCGCATATTTATTAAATTTTTTGTGCCTGTTTCTGGATCCTAATTTTTAATTTGTCGCGTATTAAGTTAAATTATTAATGCGAGGCATAAGCCACTGCTTCAGCCGTTAAGCTCGTCGTCCTGGTTGTCCTTCGTCAAGTCAATCACAGGACAACAGCCACCCCGCTCCAAAAATTGTTTCTTGTGTTTTTCCAACTTTATTTCGTTTTAAATAATTTTGTGAGGGTTTTGTGTGGCTTATACACTGTATATGCCTAACTTTGTTTCATCTTTGTGACCAAAAAAATTACATTAGGCCCTAAAGTGCTTAAAACTGATTAAAAAATATCGAATTCAGGTGAGAGGAACACGAACTGATTGAAGGGACACAATTTCTGAAAAATAATGGACAATTATTTTGCAATTTTAATTTAATTTGAAGTATTATTTTAAAAAAAATTAATTAAAAATTAAAATTAATGGAATTTAATTCACCTTGGCTGTAAGAAAGAAAAAATTACCGATTACCGAAATTGAAGCCAAGTTGCTTAGTATAATAAAGTTTCTAATAATATCACTTTATGAAAAGGACTCTCTGAATTACGACATTTGTTAAATGGATTTTAAATAGTTAGATATGGGACTTTATTATTCATCTTAAAACCAAGAGTCCCAGCATAATTTCCTGCTTTGAGATTATCATGGAAAAGTGCCCTACGAAAACCTTATAATTTATTTTTCAAATTAGCAATCAAGTTAAAACCCTTTTAATTTTTTTTTTTATTCACAACAAGAACACTTTCTTGAGGAAATATCCCTTCCTCATCCCTTCTTCGTCCTTTCCTTCCTTTCACTTGTTTTGCCCTCACATTGACAGCGAATGCTCCACATATTAAAATAATGCCACTCAATGGAGGAGGAGCATAGCAAACATGAGTCGTTGGCACTTCCTGGGCACAGACCTAAGGCCCCTCCGAGTTTGAAATATCGTGTGCCTAAACATTAACAAAATGTAAACAAATCACAATAAATAACAAACAGGGAATCGTCTTTTTTCTTTATGCCCTACACTAGGCATTTTTCCCTTTTTGAATGTGTGTGTGCGGATGGGCGTGGCTAAAGAATTCTTTCAATTATATTGACAGCGGCAAAAGTTTCTGCCACACGTCCCCCTCTCTCATGCATTAATTTAAACTCACAGGAGCAGGAAAGCAGCTTCCTTCTTCCTCTCTCTTTTTTTTCCGCCATTTTTGCTACAAGTCTAAATAAGACCGGAGGGTGTGTGTGTGTGTGTGTGTCCGAGTGTGGCATGTATAAATAGAAGGGGCGTGGCAAATCCTTAATTCAATACGCATCAACAATAATTTATGAATTTTTATTGAAGTTGTGAGGCTGTTTTCATGATGAGAACGTGGAAAGAAAAAGAATCCTCTCAGCACTCGATTCATAAATAATAAAAGAAGAAGTAGGCCAGAGAACGAATATAAAATGAATTATATTTTGTGTTTCGGAGGTGTGAGTCATATTAATCATCTAGATGATATTAAGCAAGCATGTCAGGATTCAAAGAAATATCCTATATATACACTTTATACACTTCTACTTTAGCGAAGGCTATTGCTGTTGCTGTTTTCCCCTTTATTGTTCCATTAGTCTGTTGAACAAAAATATATACAATAATTGTTTATATAGAGATAGATAGATATATACTCTTTCAAGAACAGGAACTTAGTTTATTAACACAATGTTGGAAGATGTCTTTGAAGATATTAGACATTTGGACTACAGTTTCTTCTTAATCCAAAGGTTCAAAGTCAAAAAAAGAGCTATAGGTTACTTATTAATATTTGCTTGTGGTCCCCCTTTAAGTTAATATTAACTTCGGCTCAATTTCAATTGAGTCTGGGTTTGAGCTCATGAAAACGCCGACAAAATAACTCACTAAAGGAAGCAGGAGGGAAAGGGTCTGCCGAAGGGTTTATAACTTTGCCCGCAAATCCCAGCCTGCATCGTCGCAAAGGTCAGGTTCGGAGGTCAGGTAGGTCGCCTCCGAAAAAGATTTCCGAGGTCAGACTCTGACGCAGTTGATTAATTCCCATTTTATTTGGCGTTTTTATCTATCAAGTTGCCACACGCAGGATCAAGGACGCAGGGAGAAATGTCAATATTTTAGCAGTAAAACTTGTTATGGGTTATGGTGCTGAGCTTATTTAAAACACTTTTCGAGACATTTCTTAGTTTTAAAAAATATTATTAATAATATATTAGCCTTAATTATGACTAAACTGGTTTTAAATTAAAGGAAAATAAAATGGATTCTCGAGAGATAGCTTAAGCTTAAGCTTCTTAAACTTCTTAAACTAAGTTTTTTTCAGAATGCAACAAAATATATGTTTCACCCTTGAAATGTTTCCCGAAAGAGTAAGACCATTCAGTTCTTAAACAATTGCTAAAAAAAACGTCAAGATTAACTCTAAATTAAATTATTATTCATAATGTATTTATTATTATTTTACGGTGGTTTTTTTCTGCCAGTGCATAAGCCCCTGACTGCGAGTCGGTTCTATGAAACCGAGTCGAGGTTTTTCGGGGCCTTTTGTAAAGAGCGTGGCTAAAGCGATGTATATTTTCACCATTAATCGTAAAAATTGCTTGTTTTATTGATTTGAAAGCGTTTGGGTTGTGCCAATGCCAGTTGCTGATTGAACTCTGCGAGTTAAAACTTAGCATGTGCCACTTCCCTTTACTGGTTCTACCTTATTTATTCTTTGAATGCTTTGCTTTTTATTGCCAAAAGTGACAATAGAGGAAGGAGCGCCAGAAAGCAAACACCGACAGGTGCGAGAACCTGGAAGTTCAAAATTAAAAAAATGTACATATAAAAAACGGGAAGCAATGGAAATACTTGTCCTGGTTACACTCTGCTTTTGACTGTGACGGATGGGTGACAGAAATATGGGATTGCCTTACAGCTGAGAGCAATTATAATTGTTTCTTTTATCACTTACGCAAATGGGCCTTAAAAATCTTTTCTTTAGCTAAGAATAGATACGAAATATTCTACATATTTATTTAAATATAAATTTAAATAAAAAATTTCCCTTGTTTGAAATCAATAATCGAAGCGCCAATAAAAATCCAATTTAATTTCTGTAATTGTATTCTTAAATAGTTGCCGGGAAAAGTGCAAACTCAGCTGTTGCTACCGACAGAAATAACTCGCCATCGACATTTCGCCATTTTTTTTCCCCCATTTTCCGGCCAGCAGCCAAATTGAGCCAACACAAATTTATTTATGTTTTCAATTAGCATATTAGTGGCTAAGGTGGGACTCAAACCTCTCTCGATTTTCCAGCAAATTGAGAAATTACTTTTAAAAGCAAACAGCTGGCATTGGAAAAAGGTCGTTCCCCTGTACTCTCTGCGTTGTTTTCTTCCCTCCCAAATTGTTTTGGGGGAGAGGAGACCTAAACAAATTCCTTGGCGAGGTCTTTCTTGGAAATATAAGAGTGAGGTCTAACGCGGCACCCCAAGAAGGTTTTTGTGGGCCTTATTGGAGTTTTTGGCAGCAGCATTTATTAATCATTTACAAATAATTTCGTCTTTGCTCCTTCATTTTTTCATTTTTACTCGCTTGTTGTTTGCTTTTGCTATTTACTTTGGACTGCGAAACGAGCAAAAGTTTCAAATCTTTAACTGAATTTAATGTGCGAAAGTATGAAGGCAGAGGTATATGACTTTTGCTTTATGTTTATTAATATGCCGCTTTAATAGCACGTCGCCCAGTGTATGAAGTGTGGGTGTGTGTGGCAGCTGTTGTGTGGCATAGTCCTGACGCCATCCACAAGACCACAGATAGGATTCCAAAACGGAGATTGAAAGAGAATGTGATGGGAAAGTGGGAGAGGAGGCTCAGGTTATTCGGAGTTAAAAACCAGTGAATAATTGCTGAAGAGGATCAGCTACTCTGCTTAAGTTACTCCTCCGATATTCATATTTTTCATTGATAGGGACTTGTGTTTTTTGATATTTATAAAGGGATTGACGAGATTGGAGCACTTATGTAAGTCCTGGCAAATCCAGCCAGACAGCTAAGTGGATAACTTACAGAAACACATATATGTGTTTCCATATTTAAAATATTCTTGAAGTAATACATTTTTAAAATTCATTTTAAAGCAGAAAAACCATGCTTCTATTTTGGTACTCTTAAATTAAATCTAAATTAAATCTTTGCAAATTTATGCAGTAATAAATTTTACCAGAATACATACTTCAAAATCGATTCGTGTGAATTTCCATCTTAGGTTTATCCCTCTCCCAATGCTCCGGAAATACGGAAATGTGTAGATTAGCATTCCCCCGATTAGTTCCGCCATGTTATAAGATATGTTTGTGCTTGCGTTCATAACTCGCATACCGATGATGATTGGTAATCGTATCCACCAACATTCCCTGGAATTAACTGCCCACCTGCGGCCTGTGTGTGTGCGTTGCGTATACGCCACGTGGCCGCATGTTTAGATGCTGAATAAAATATGCCTCTGCCCGAGATCCTGACCGATTCGAGGGAGAAGCTGTAGCCATTAATATTACATTTTCGTCGGAATTGCCTTTTCGCAATTCGTTAAATCTGATGAATAATACCCGGCTTAGTCGAACCCTGACCCTGGATCTTTCCCATTCCCATTCCGCCTTGTTTTAATGCTTTATTAATGCGCAGTGATGTGGGAGTTCTTTGGCGACGCCTTCAGACAATTTTGGCTGGGAAATCAATCTAAGCTATGCAATATATGTAAACTACAAGGCGCTTTAATCCTTCAAATTCTTTGGCTTACTAATTGTAAATTATCTCTTATGTTTATTCAATATTTGTTGTGAATATATTTTACTCAAGAATGAGATATTCACCTTCGCTTTTAGTGTACTTTTAAATATAATTTAATATTTTCGGGCTAGAGAGGAGAGATATAAAAAACGGAAATAGGAACAAATAATAAAAGCAAAGATAAATCAGTAAAAATACACGCAAAACGCTAATAAGCGTTATGTTAGCATAATCTAAAGTATTAATAAAGCCAATGGCTTATCTCTCTCAGTTTTATTTTTATATTATTAATGTTTACTTCGCAATATTTACGTATGTTTCTAAGTTGCTTGAAAATCTCGCTTTTCACGAGATGTCTACCTGTAAGCCTTACTTTGTGGCCTAAGGAAGAGCTATCATTTGCAGATAATAGATTTAGGAATTACTTCTGATTAAAGTCTTCAGTGTAAGAATTGTTTGGAAGCTGTTGTATAATTTTGACATGTTTATTGGCTTATATTTTCTTTAAATTAAATAACCTAGGAAATTTTACGTTACACGGAATTCTTTGCACCTAAGATTGCATTTGGGCGTTTGCTGCCTGCCTAAGTAGCTTTTACCCACAGAGAATCTCCAGAGAGGAATGTCTTTGGCCTTTTATTTCTCCCTTAGTTGGTTGTTGGTATAGTTGATGATGTTGATTCTGATTTTGTTGTTGTCTAATGTCCTTGTATTTACTTAGGCGCACAAATGACTTTCCGGAGGCTCTAGGAGACGTTCTTCTTTAGAGTGTCCTGCCGGAGCGTCACATTAGCGGCCACTTCACTGGCCGACTCTCCCTTTCTAGCACTTGACTCGCTCCCTTGCACTGAGAATAAGTTAGCTGTTCGGGAAACACGAAAGTGTTTACTTTTAAATTATGAAAATCGATATATTATCCAAAAACAAAAGTGAGAGTCTTCGGAAGCCGGATTCTATACGTTTATTATATGTATGAAATATTAAATTGTATAAAATATTTATGTGTAAATGGATATGTCAAAAGCATAAACAATCAAAGATATGTTGTAGATATAGGAATCAATTATATGGTATTGAGCATCTTTGGAGAGCAGATTGTATCCCAAGGTATTTCTCTCTGTGTTTTTCCCACGTCTCTCTCCTCAGCTGATGAACAGCAAATTGAATTTTATTGACTTTATTCCCGTTTACTGACCATTTTCCAAGTCCTTCGCTGTGCGAGTGTGTTTGTGTGCACAACAAATTGATTTCTGATTATCATTGCTTAGGAATATGACTAAATGTCCGTTAAGAAAAAGAAAAAAGCCACCAAGAGAAAAGGTAGCAAGGGAAAGCGTGCAGACACAAGTTATAATGAAGAGTAGTAAAATGTAATTTAATAACAATTTGCACAAATGTAAATAAACGCAGAGCTGCTTATGCAAAGCAGCCAAGGAGAGTGCAAAGGAGAACGCCGTGCAGACTCAGGATGCTCGCCGATAGCTCCTGCAGGACACTTGCCTCCTGTTCTTTGGGCACAGCCCCGAGCGGCGAACTTTGGTCATTACATTAAGTGCACAAGAGGGCGAGGACGAGGATGACGCCAAGACCAAAGACGTCAACAGATTGGAAGAGGTGGATGCCGCAACCCTGTGATGTGGCAGCGGAGCTGTGGCCACTGGTAAACTGACTGCAAACGAGGACTGCTCAGTGAGTTTTCATATATTTTCTTGAAAGTGGGGTCAATTAATTGGGAAAATCTCTATAAGGGATAAATGGTTTGGTTTTCAATAAACACTTGCGCATCCTCCCCTTGTTCGGAAATCTTCCTCCCCCACTCCACCTCCGGCAGCTAATGCAATTTCACATACATTTGACATACATTTTGTCGGGCACCAGCACCTGATTCAAAGGGTCCCCAGAAGTGCCACGCCCCACGCACAGCCCATGTTTCAAAGCCACCATCTGATCGCATCACTCATACGCCACGTTGAACGCATCCCACATTTTTTTCGCGCATTTAGTCAGTGTTATTAAGCGGGGATGGTGTCTTGATTAAATTGGTTTTTTTCCAGTTGCGTTGCCCGGGCAACCCACCGCCCTTCCTCCCAGCCCCTTCTCTGTCTGCCCGAGCCTACAGGGCAACATTTTCCATGTGGCATTCCTGTTGCCAAATAAGAAATTTAATAAATTTGATTTAATTTCTTTGGCTTACAATAAAATTTGTGACGCTATTTGCGTGCTACCCCGGATATATGTGATATATGCATGTATGTATGAATGTATGAAAACGGAGAAAAACGAGGTTTCCATTAAATTGTTCAAATATTTTTGGTATCAAGTGGAACTGAAAGCGGCTTAAAATTAATAAAAAACAGCATAAATATCATATTCTGTCATATAATTAGGTTTCCTTTAGGGAACCAGCAGATTTTTAATGCTCTTCAGCTTCAGATTATATAAAATATAAATATCAATCACAGATGCCTACGGAGGTATGTTTCCGACGTAGGAAAGGACTGACATGGCCAGATCGACTCGCCTGAGTATAATTCAAAATAATTTGGAAATAATGTCCCATTAAAATAAATTATTTCTATCGGAAATTAATACCAAAGTTGCCTGCAATCTAATGGAAATTCTTCTTCATTTAAGAAAGTGTGTTTGCACGGGCTTAAATTTTTTCAGCTCATAAAAACAAATCGAATTTTAAGTGGCCGTAAAGTGGGGGTCAACTTTTTATGGGGTTCATGGGTATGCTACGGTCAAAGTATGTCTGAGAAGTGATTTTCGTCCATAAACCAATTTCTTATCAGCCGTTTGCACTTTGCACCTGGTTCTTTCCCGAAAGAAGTATAGCAAAAATAATGACTTATTTCACATTTTTACCTCGGCAGCGAAAAAACGAAATGTGAAAATGTTGGCATGTTGCTAGGCGATTTTTCAAAGAGGGAAGGGAGCGTGACCTTCGCAGACTTGGTTGTGGCTGAAGAAAATCCCACAAAATATATTCAAAAAATGCATTTAAGCTAATTTCCTACGAAAGTTTGGATTATTTCAAAGTCTGCGTGTTGTGAGATCTTGATTTATTGCTCATTTAATATGGGAAACTTTTGCGAAGAGGTTTTCGTAACTGATTTCCCTTCACTCGCTGGCCCCAGAAGAGTGCCAAGTTTCCCAAGAAGTGTGCTCGGAGCCGACTTAATCTGTTTTATATGTGGAATTCAAACAAATTTAAAATTTCTTTGAATATCTCTGCTTCCATTCACCTGCCTGATGATCCCTTAAGTTGTTTTTCGACGAAAACTTCCTTTCCCTCACAAAACGCTCAACGCTTTTCCGTCACCTTTCTTCTAAGCGGTTCACTTGCGGCGGCCCATTTTGGTCGGAAAAGAAAAACACTTTTCTTGGGAAACTGCACTTAAGCTGAGCTGCTAGCATACTATTTTAATTAGCAGATGTCGCTGCTGTCTGCCAGGAAAAGCCGGAAAATAGAAAAGGGAAAGTGTCGTCTGCCATAAAGCTGTCACCACCGGCTTTTCTGCTTTCCCCACTCCTCCATAACTGTCACACCCCTGGCATTCTGCTGCAGTTTAACAAGTTGACGGATGAAAGGCAATGATCTCACTGCGTGACTCTGGCCTAAAAGCATCCTTTGCCTCCCCTCTCGCCCCACCTCCCTCCAGCCTTCAGTCGGCACTTTCTTCGCTGCCAGTTCCTCCGGTTTTTGCATGTCACTTAAGCAGCTTGGCTTGGCCACACCCACACCCACCCGGAGCTGCCTGGAAGCCCACGCGAAACCCACCTAGTTGCACGTGGATCGCGTGTCCTGTGACCAGAAAACATTGCCCTTTGGCGTCAGTGGGCATGGCCTTAGCTGTTCATTAAATTTATGAGCAAGCTCTGGAAATGAGAAAAATACGTACTCTTCTGGATTTTTAAACATTTATGATAGAATTTTACAATGCATTCAATTGAAGTTGTAACATATTTTGTGACTATCCCTTTTCACTTAAGATACATTTGTAAAGTAAATAAATTGTATGTCAAACAAGAATAATGTCGAAGACTCAATCATAAATAAAAATGAAAAAGAGTGAATATATTATTCAAACTAAACCCAATAAATATGAATAAATAAAAACAAGGCCAAGCTAATAGCTTTATTCAAAAGAAGAGAACTTTGGCATGAATGCAAAGTAAGCGCTTTAGTATATATAAAATAATATATAAAAACAAATACAAGATATAGAAAGATCTAAGTAGTTAATAATTAAATACTTTAAATTTTATCCATTGAAACACTAATTGAGTTTATAATTTTTCACCAAAGAGGACAGGACTCAGACAATTTTCATTAATCAGGATACTGAAGTTTCAATGCGGAAATTTCTTGGAGAATTCATAGGGACCGCAATTTTCAGAAACTTACTGTCACCGCCTAGCCCTGGTGGCGCATACGTGATGCGTTTAGTGCGGTAATTAATTTTGGACTTATGAAAAACTGCAAGGGGGTAAATGTGGACTTAGAAGTGGAAAGCCCAAAAGGACTGCGGCAATCCATCACGGAACGTTTGGGCGCAGATGTAATGCAATTTTCGTTTGTTTTTCTGTGTAAGTCCAGCAAAGTGTTGTTATTATTCCAATCATTATTACGGAAAAGGTCTGGAAAAGTTTTCGCTAACTGTCCCCTCTCTTTCCCTTTATCCAGGTTTTCGGGGCCGAAAAACCAAAAACTTTCGGCTTAATATTTTACAACTAATTAGGGATAATTACCAGCCATTACCCGAAGGGAATTCTCCTTAGCCGGGTTTTCATAGCGACAAATTGAAAGTTCTTTGCTTATCCCTCTCTTGGACTTGGTTTTCAACCCAGAATTTGCTATTTCCAGGCCCAGTCACGCCTTGGCAGTCATAGATACCGTCTTTGTTGGCTTTTTGGCCTAGAATGTAATGAACAGCCATGTCCTTTAAAGCTTTTGTGTCTTTTTAAGTTCTGTGATTGATTGAAAGTGTCTCCTAATCTGGATCAACGTTACATGATCAGGGAGGATGCTGTGACTCCAGACAGCTCTATTAATTGCCAATTTTTAATTTATTCAGAGAGTAACATATTGATTCCATTTTGTAAATGAAATAAACATATATACATGTTTTTATATATTTTTTTATTGAAATTTACGTATCGATAACCAAGGATTTAATATGTAAACAAAAAAGCGTGAGGACAGAAACTATTAACTTTCAAGTATTACAAGTAATTTCACTATCAATAAACTCACTTGCAACACTTAATCCCCTGATGAGGGCGAAGTATTATTCAAACTATGTATTGGGTCCTGCAATTTTGGAAATAAATCTGAATTCTTAAAGCATAAAAGCAATGGACTTGTTAGATATTGCATCTTCTTTGATTACATTTATTTCTAAAGAATAAAATTCAAACTGCAGCTGAACAACTAGTTTAACTGATTCCAAATCAGACCCAAATATAAAGATTCGCAATTAAAGATTTCTAAAGTAAACTGCAACTTTGCCAAGAGTCTTCTCTCTAGTCCAGATAGTGCATATGTCAGATAGTCATAGAAACTATCGAAACATGAATATGACTTTTGTTGGGAATTAGCATTTTTATCGGCGTGCAGCGGGTTGAAAAGCGCACTGACGATAGCCTGCACTCGGAATACTTGCATATTTCCATAAATTTATTTAAGTGCTGGCAATTTTGCACCCCAAGGAAGCGCGATAGGGGTTGTGATGGACTCGAAGGAGCGAAAGTGGGGACAATGAATTTGTCGCACAATTCAGCCAAGTTGTGTGTGTGAAGGAATGGCAAGTGGTGGCATTTGTAGGAGTTCTATAGTATCTATATGGCATATCATTATAACAGCGTATTTTTTGTTGGAAGAATACTTAGTTATATCCATTTGCATAATATGTAGATGTTATAATTCAGGAAGAGTTCTTATTAAATGCCTTTACGTTTTTTACTCTCACCAATCTATCGAATAAATGCTAGCTATCTTTAGCATATTTATAATTATTAATTATTAATGCCACCTAATTGAGACTCTGTGTTTGTTTTTATATACAGTGGCGAGCTAAATTAAGTGAATTTTTTTGTGAATAATTAGAAAACTTTATTCATTAAAGCCAAAAAATTTGAATTTGTGGGGAGAAATTCAAAATAATGTTGTGAGCCTGAAAAGCCGAAAACCATGGTATAAGCCATTCCTGTGGTGGTCTCCATTCAGATAGGGCGTAAGTTGACCCCCAAGCCTCAAGTCGCAACCCGGAATAAGTGACTGAAGGACTCAGACGCTCGTCTAATGGTGCCCGAAATGCAAAAAAACAAGCTTTTAACACCAAAAGATGATTGTCTGGCCGTAAACAGATTTGTTGGCGAATGGACAGCTAGAAGAGACTGCTATCGGGCGTAAAAGCAATAAGCCTGCGTTATCCGACAAGAATTTGAATCACTTTAAAAGCGGATAAAGTTTAGAATAATCAGACCAGACAACTCGTTTCCAATCGTCAATGGTCCAGTTTTTGTGATTTTGAACAAACTTTAAGCGAGCTTTGGCTTTTTGTCACGGAGCTGATGTTCCAGCCGTCCGATTGGTAGCCTCCTTACCCGAGCGAGAGAACGACTTTTCTTCAACTAAGTTAAATAATAATATAGCTGAAAGTCGAATGCTTTTTTTCAAGGTCTCAGTTTATCCTGGTAAACATCTTAATCCCTTCAAATTGAACGGAAGGATGTGAATGTTCTAAGGTAAGCTCAATATTTTTTCGCAGACCTCCTTGTAGCACTTCGCAAACTCAAGAATTGCAATCCGGCCCACCTCGTAGTGCTCAAGTCCCACCTGCTCAGCTTCGGAGCCCTGGATGAGGGAGCACATCAACTGAGCTTCATTGATGGACCGTACAAAGAGGTTGCGGGGATCATGTGACTCTGCATCCGGTGGCTCCACTACCTCTGCCTCCGCTTCAGGAAGCTGCGGATCCCCATCAGTCTCCGTG
>VNJU01000166.1:0-22219 GCA_008042675.1 Drosophila seguyi
AAGGCGTGCTGGGATTTATTAAAAGGTGGTCGAAGGAATTCGATTCTCCTTATATAACGAAGACTCTCTTTACTTCGCTAGTTCCTCCTATTTTAAAGTTTGGTTATTGTGTTTGGAGCCCTCAATTTGGAGTTCATAACAACCGCATTGAATCCGTTCAAAAAAACTTTCAGCTTTTCGCCCTGCGTGGCTTAGCCTGGGATGCCGACCTAAGATTACCGTCTTACGCTAGTAGACTTCTATTAATTAACCTACCATCCCTTGCTAACCGTAGAAAGATGCTTGGTGTAGTCTTCCTGCACAAGCTAATCCACGGTACCGTAGAGAGCCCCTACTTGCTAGGTCAGCTCAACTTCCACGTTCCCCGACTAACATTCAGAACTTTTATCCCCTTAGCAATAAATCACTGTAGGAGGGAGTTTGAGGTACATGAACCCTTTAGGGTCTTATGTACCAATTACAACCGCCTCTTTGACTGTATAGAGGGCAGTGAGAGCCTCCCTCGCCTTAAAACTGTATTGCTAGTAGAATTAGCTCGTAATAATGCCTAAACCTAAAACTAAAATTTCCTCGTACTTTCCTTTATTTTACTTCTCACGTGTCTATATAGAACGCGATCGTGCCGTACGTCACACGGCTGCGCCCCTCGGTCGGTTGGGCGGGAGGTGGGCGTGGGACCCGCGCGCAAAAAAAAAAGAAAAAAAAAAATACTGAGCGTAAAAGCTTGGCATCACAGCTCTCTTTGAGAAAACAGTTATTGGCATTGAAACTAAAAGGTGACTCTCAATTGGTAGATCACTTTAACTTCTTTGTCGATCTCATAACAGAGCAAGTAGCCGCAGGAGCTAAGCTGGATGAGATGGATAAAATTTCACACTTGCTTTTAACTTTCCCAAATATTTAGGATGGGGTCATTGCGGCCATCGAGACTTTGTCTGAAAATAATTTAAAGCAAAGACACAAGTCATAAAGTTGTGACGATCTGTCAGTCCTCGGGTGGCTCAGGGATGGCCAGGAGTCTTCTCAGGAATTTGTTTTTGGTTCAGGTGGGGTTTCTGTAAAAAATTGGATTCGGGGTTGGAACGGAGAAAATCGGCTATTGCGGCCTCCGGTTCGTGGGAACGGAGAAGAGTCGAGAGCTTGATAAGGTCTACCCAAGTGACAGCGGTTTGAGAGGCCGATCAGGTCTACCAAAGTGAGAACAGTTGAGAAGCCGATCAGGTCTTCTAATTAATGAGAATGGTTCGAGAGGCCGATCAGGTCTACCCAAGTGAGAACAGTTGAGAGGCCGATCAGGTCTTCTAATTAATGATAATGGTTCGAGAGGCCGATCAGGTCTACCCAAAGTGAGAAGAGTTTTAGAGGCCGATCAGGTCTTCTAATTAATGAGAATAGTTTGAGAGGCCGATCAGGTCTACCCAAAGAAAGAAGCTCGAGTCGGTGAACCGAGCCGGAGAATAAAATATAATACGCTAGTAGTTAGCTAGTTACCGTGCGGGCTTACCGGGCTCCTCTGCTAACTTAACCACTTATCCTTGAGTCTGTTGGGGACTTGTCGCTGATCGCCTCGCCGACTGAATGAGCTCTGTAGGGCTGGGGTCCGCTTTATATAGCGGTTCGGTGGTGTGTTGTGTGCCCGCCTATTCCAAAGGGCTTTAGCCACCTTCAGTGTGCCCGCTCCACTTTTCCCAGTGTGACCCTCCATTTCCCATCACGGCGCGCGCGCGTGGCCGGTTTGAATTTAAAACGGGTTTGTGTGTTGGTTTCTTCTTCTTTGTTTTGACTTCAGTTTATATTTCTTCCTTTATCTTATTTCCCTTACGGCTATCCTTATTTCTAATTATTTATGTGCGCGTTCGGCGCGTCACACCCCCCCCTCCTTTAGGAAAAGCGGTGTTCCTGGATTTTCACCAGGTTGGCGCGTGAGACGGTTACCTTCCACGTCCTCTCCCCGTCGTCTATGAGGTATGACATTTGCTTCCCAAACTTCTTCTTGGCCACCCCTTGACGAATTTTGGCGATGGCCTCCGCTGATGGTTGTGCTCCCGTCGGCATGCTCCAACCCCAGCTGTTGTGGTCCTCCGTGTGTAGGTCCAAGATGTCTCGGTCCGGCGACCTCATTCGTCCCGGTGCTTGGGTTGACGGGGTTCCCGTGCGTGGTAGTGTTGGTTGCGTCTGCTGTGTTTGTTGCTGTGTGTGTGCGCGTGTGTGTGCTGCGGTCCGTGGTGGCTGGTACTGTTGTTCGTCCTCTGCTCGTGGGACGATCGCTGGTGTCCGAGAGCTTGTTGTTGCCGCTAGTGGCCCTTTCTCGGCGCATGGGCGTGGTGGCGCGATATGTTGCAGGGTTGCCACCCGGTCGGCAACGAGCGGCGGCATCCTGGGGCTTGTCTCCGCTTCTGCTTCTTTCCTCGGTTTATGTGCGATCCTCTTCCCGGCCGCGGTTTTTGCTGTTGTCACCCTGGCGGGTGGTACCAGTGGGACTTTCCCGGGTGCTGGTCGGCCCATTTTGGCCGGTGCTGTCCTCTTCCTCACCGTGCCGGGCATCGCCGTCGCCTCCACTAGTTTGGCCTTGCTACTCGCGGCCGCCATCCGTTGGTGCGCCTCCTTGAACTTCCGCACGCTCTCCTGCATCCGCTGCATCTTGTCGCCTGTAATTAATTCCCAAAAATCTCGTTGTAAATGTACTTGATGTGTCAGCTGTTTTAGTGTTGTGTAATGTGTGTTGTGTAATGTGTGTTGGATAATGTGTGTTAGTTAGTTTAGTGTTGTGTAGTGTTTTCAGATGGGTTTTTTGATATATGGTTTCGTGTCCCCGATATATGTTCGTTTTGTTTTGCGTGTTTTTGGGTCTTTGGCCTGGATGATTACTGGTGATATAAATTTATCTTTCTTCCATGGGCCGTCATATTTCGGCGCTAACTTTGCGTTAAACTTGTCTACCGCCTTCCTATCTGTGTTTTGCACCAGATCAAATCTCCGACAACTGGTTTCCACTCTCGTTTCCTTAAATTATAGTGGTGTTTTTGTTGTTCTGCGGCGTCCTTCATGTGTGCCGTGGCTTCCTTCCGTTACTTCCTTCAGTCTCTCCCACCTTTCTTCTACGCTTTCCATTCTCATTCCGGATCCCCGTGTTACTGTGTCGAATAGAGTACTCGGTAATCTCAGCTCTCTCCCGAATATGAGCTGAGCGGGACTATATCTTGTTGACTCCGAGATGCTGCTATTAAATGCCAACATTAATTCTGGAACCTGTTCATCCCACACGGTTTGTTCCTCTCCCGAAAGCTGGGCGATCATTGTTTTTACCGTTCTGTTTGTCCTTTCCGTTGGATTCTCTTGGGGTGTGTACGGTGCCGTGAATTGCTGTTGAATGCCCCATTTCTCCATGGCTGTTCTCGTTTTCCGTCCTGTGAACTGTACCCCGTTGTCAGAGACCAAAATCTTCGGGGCTCCGATCCTCGAAATGACCCGTTCTCGAAAGATGCGTAGGAATGCCTCTGCGGTCGCTTGTCGAACTGCTGCTAACTCCACCCATTTCGAAAATTTGTCTACTATGACCACCAGCGTAGTGTTGCCGTGCTTGGTTCGTGGTAGCGGTCCTACGAAGTCCACGCAGATGGTCTCGAATGGTGCTTCCGCGATCCTTGTTAACATTTTCCCCGCTCTTTTCTGTTGGGATACTTTGTATCTTTGGCAACATTCGCACCTTTTCACAAACGCTTTTACGTCTCTTCCCAATCGTGGCCAGAAATACCTGCCTTTCACCCTTTGTAGTGTCTTGAAGGTTCCCAGATGGCCTGCCTCTGCCGTCTTATGGTTCTCTGCTAGCACCCGTTGTATTTCTTCCTCCTTCACACATAATTTCCAGGGTTGCTGGTCTCTTCGGCTCTCGCTGAACTTGTAGAGTCTACCATCCTCTATCCTGAACTCCTCGTTGTTTTTTTCCCTTTCCACCTCCAGGTATTTCTGTTCCCACCAGCTTTTTGTGCCTATTGTTTTTAACTGGAAATTGGGTGTTCTGGACAATGCGTCTGCTACTGCATTTAACTTTCCTTTCCGGTATTGTACCTCGAACTGGAACGGCTGTAGTCCTAGTGCCCATCTTGCCACTCTTCCTGAGGGGCTCTCTATCGAGTTCAGCCACTTTAAAGCCATGTGGTCTGTCACCACTACGAACCGATAGCCCTCCAAGTACATTTTGTACTTGTTTATTCCCCAGTATATTGCCAAGCACTCCTTTTCTGTCGCACTGTAGTTCCGTTCCACCGGGCTCAGTTTCCGGCTTGCATAGGATATTATCTGTTCTCCGTCCGCCCCGTTCTGTGTCAACACTGCTCCTACTCCTATGTCACTGGCGTCCGTTTGCAGCTTGAACTGGCGTGTAAAGTCGGGACATGTCAGCACGGGTGCACTTGTCAGGCTCTTCTTCAGACTAGTGAAAGATTCCAGATGTTCCTGATTCCATTCGAATTTTTTCCCTTTCCTGGTGAGATTCTGAAGTGCAACTGCCTTTTCCGTGAAGTTCGGTATGAACCGTCTATACCATGATGCCATTCCCAGAAAACTATGGACCTCCTTCGTCGTCGTTGGAATCGGTATGTCCTGAATTGCTGAAACCTTCTCTGGGTCTGTCCTGATTCCTCGGTCGCTCACTACGTGCCCAAGATATTTCAGTTCTTTCTGGAAGAAGTGGCATTTGTCTGGATTGATTCTCAAATTGGCCCGTTGTAACCTCTTGAAGACTTCCTGCAGTTTTTCCAGGTGCTCCTGCTTATTTCGTCCGATCACGACAATATCGTCCAAGTACGCGAACGCGAATGGTTCCATTTCGGGTCCGATGATCGTGTCTAGTGCCCTCTGAAATGTCGCCGGCGCTGTCGTTAGTCCAAATGGCATTACTTTCCACTGAAACAGACCTCGTCCCGGTACTGTGAACGCTGTATATTGTCGGCTGTCTTTTTCCATTGGAATCTGCCAATATCCCGATTTCAGATCGATTGTACTTATGAACTTCGCCTCCCTTAGCTGGTCCAGGATGAAGTTCATTCTGGGTACCGGATAGGCATCTTTTTCCGTTTTGTCGTTCAACAGTCTGTAATCTATGCACATCCTCCATTCGTTGGTTTTCTTTTTTACCAACACCACCGGTGCGCTATACGGGCTTCGTGACGGTTCTATGAGCCCCAAAGCTAGCAGTTCATCTACCTGGTCGTTGATGATCGCCTGTTGCTTTGGATTCCTCGGGTAATACCGTTGTTTGATCGGCTTATCGTCTTTTAAGTATATTTTATGTGTTGTAATGTTACTAACACCCTTCATTCCATCGAATACTTGCCTGTGTGCTTCCAGAAATGTGTGTACAGCTTCCTCCGTCGGCTCCTCCATCTCCCCGTTGGTTGATACGCCTCCAGGATCTCCCTTATTCTCCTCGTCATCTACTGTTGCTATTTCCAATTCTAGGTTTCCACACCGTAATATGCTATTGGCTCCGGCCAGGAAGTCCATCCCTAGCAGTATCCCTCCTGATACATGCGTGAGTATCATGAACGATATCTGGAAGGATCTCCCCCCGAATCGGATTTCCGCTGTAAACTTTCCTACTGTCTTCTGTTTTCCTCCATTAGCCAGCGTTATCTCCGATCGTTCTCCGCTCCATTTGCCGTGATCTCTCAGGTCTCGGTACTTGCTCATGCTTATCGCACTCCGTGATGCTCCTGTGTCTATCACTCCCTTTGTCGTATTGCCTCCTACATTTACCTCCGCTATTATTTGGAATCCGTCGCAACTCAACTGGTCCCTTACTGCTGGCTCTTGTGTTGCCGCCTGAGCTGCCAGCTTCACCTGCTCAGGCCTCCGGCGTTTCCCGGTCCCGATCTGCAGCATTCCGTTGTTCGAACGCCGTTCTTTCCGCAAACCCAGCAGAACAGCCTCGGCGGGTTGCCACAAGTTCTTGCTGCGTGTCCTGTTTCGCCACACCGCATGCAGACATCTGGCCGTATCTGCTGTTGACGTGGTTGTTCGCCTCTTGCCTGGTTCTTGGAGGCCTCTATCTCCTATACTTCTTCTGCCAACTTGAGGAACTGTGTTAGCGTTTCAAATCCTGTTCTGCGCGTATACAGTTTTATCTTGCTCCTGCAATTCTTGTAAATAAGGTCGAGATTTTACCTCCTCCGATAGTCTGGTGAACCGCATTAGTTTCCGTAGACTCATCGCATACTCCCGTACTGGTTCTGTTTCCCGTTGTCGCAGTTGCGTTGAGTTGATTTGAGTTTCCAGTTGTTCCTCATATCTTGGAGGCAAAAAATATTCCAGGAGTTCAGCTGTTAGCTCCGCCCAGCTGTTGATCTTGGTTGGTGTGGTATTCCACCAATCGATCGCGGCTCCTTCCAGTATAAAGGGCATTGTCTGTACGAGCTGGTCTTTCTGAATCCCGTACCCGGTTGCCCACTGCTCCATCTTGCTGAGGAATTCTAACGGGTTGCTTGACCCTTGGAATCGGATACCCCAGTTTCGTACTCGGTCCACGATTTTCCATCTTCGTCTATCGTTCAATCTTCGATTCCTCGTACTGTTTATTTGCTTCTGTTATTGTTATTTCTGGTGTTGGTTTACGTGTCGGGCTTTTGTCCTTTTTGTATTTACTCGCTATTTCTATTCCTCTATCGGTGTCGGATCTCTTGGAACCCCTACACCTGTCTCGGGCGAGACTGTGACGATCTGTCAGTGCTCGGGTGGCTCGGGGATGGCCAGGAGTCGTCTCAGAAATTTGTTTTTGTTCAGGTGGGGTTGCTGTAAGAGATTCCGACCCGGGTCCCAGAGGAGAAGACGAGAATTATACAGTAATTGAATATCGGATCTTTATTGAGGGTTAACAATCAGTTTCGTCGTTTTGAGGTGGCTGCTGTCTTCGCCGTGAATCCAGAGTTCGTCCAGCTCCGCCGCCATCGTGTCCTGCTGCTCGCTGCACCGCGTCTCTGAACGCCGGAATCCCGAGATGGCAGCTCCACAATCTTCCGATTGCCCGGTCGTGAGTTCTCCGGTGTCTGGGGATTGAACCGGAGAGAAATCGGCTATTGCCGGTTCGTGGGAGCGGAGAAGAGTCGAGAGGCCGATCCGGTCTACCAAATAAGAATGATTTGAGAGGCCGATCCGGTCTACCCAAGTGAGAACAGTTTGAGAGTCCGATCAGGTCTACCCAAGTAAGAGCGATTTGAGAGGCCGATCAGGTCTACCAAAGTGAGAAGAGTTTAGAGGCCGATCAGGTCTTCTAATGAATGAGAATGAGTTGAGAGGCCGATCAGGTCTACCCAAGTGAGAACAGTTGAGAGGCCGATCAGTCTTCTAATTAATGAGAATGGTTCGAGAGGCCGATCAGGTCTACCAAAGTGAGAATAGTTTTAGAGGACGATCAGGTCTTCTAACTAATGAGAATAGTTTGAGAGGCCGATCAGGTCTACCAAAGTGAGAAGAGTTTTAGAGGCCGATCAGGTCTTCTAATTAATGAGAATAGTTTGAGAGGCCGATCAGGTCTACCCAAAGTGAGAAGAGTTTTAGAGGCCGATCAGGTCTTCTAATTAATGAGAATAGTTTGAGAGGCCGATCAGGTCTACCCAAAGTGAGAAGAGTTTTAGAGGCCGATCAGGTCTTCTAATTAATGAGAATAGTTTGAGAGGCCGATCAGGTCTACCCAAAGTAAGAAGAGTTTTAGAGGCCGATCAGGTCTTCTAATTAACAAGAATAGTTTGAGAGCCGATCAGGTCTACCCAAAGTGAGAAGAGTTTAGAGGCCGATCAGGTCTTCTAATTAACGAGAATAGTTTGAGAGGCCGATTAGGTCTTCTAATTAACGAAACTAGTTTGGGAGGCCGATCAGGTCTACCCAAAGTGAGAAGAGTTTTAGAGGCCGATCAGGTTTTCTAACTAATGAGAATAGTATGAGAGGCCGATCAGGATTCCCAGAGTGAGAAGAAATTTAGAGGCCGATCAGGTCTTCTAATTAATGAGAATAGTTTGAGAGGCCGATCAGGTCTTCTAATTAATGATAATAGTTCGAGAGGCCGATCAGGTCTACCCAAAGTGAGAAGAGTTTTAGAGGCCGATCAGGTCTTCTAATTAATGAGAATAGTTTGAGAGGCCGATCAGGTCTACCCAAAGTAAGAAGCTCGAGTCGGTGAACCGAACCGGAGAATAAAATATAATACGCTAGTAGTTAGTTAGTTACCGTGCGGGTTTACCGGGCTCCTCTGGTTCCTTACCACTTATCC
This sequence comes from Drosophila seguyi, assembly GCA_008042675.1. NCBI lineage: Eukaryota > Metazoa > Arthropoda > Insecta > Diptera > Drosophilidae > Drosophila > Drosophila seguyi. The sequence goes on from VNJU01000166.1 coordinate 8,264, forward strand.
TTGAGTCCGCTGGTGGACTTATCGCCGATCGCCTCGCCGAACTGAATGAGGTCTGGAGGGCTGGGGTCCGCTTTATATAGCTGTTCGGTGGGGTGTGGTGTGCCCGCATATTCCAAAGGGCTTTAGCCACCTTTAGTGTGCCCGCTCCACTTTTCCCAGTGTGACCGTCCATTTCCCATCACGGCGCGCGCGCGCGGACGGTTTGAATTTAAAATGGGTTTGTGTGTTGGTTTCGGTTTCTTCTTCTTTGTTTGGACTTCAGTTTATTTCTGGCTTCATTTTATTTCCCTTACAGCTATTCTTATTCGTAACTATTTTATGTGCGCGTTCGGTGCGTCACAAAGTTTTGCGGGCTATAGAATATAATACTTATAAAGAAAATAAAAATAAATTTGTTTTTAAAAATTCTAAGAAACCCTTTTAGATTCAGTTTAAATTGAAACAGAAATGTTTTCACTGTGGTAAATAAGGCGATGTAAAAAGAGACTGTTTTCTATTTAAAAGGCAGACTGCAAATAAAACTAATGAGATTCCTGGAAAAGAAAAACAGGCTCAATTAGCAAAACCATCAAAGCAAGATCGTGGATTTGCCTTTATGCTAAGTTCAAAGAAAAATCACTTGAAAGAAAACGATGTAGTATTTATCCTAGATTCAGGGGCTTCAGATAACCTTATAAAAGACTTCGCTTTATACGCTGACTATGAGAATTTGGAGAGTCCTGTGGAAATTGAAATCGCCAAATGCCGAGAATATATCAATGCTACATTCAAGGGAGTGGTTCAACTGAGTAGCTGTGGAAATGATATCACGCTGGAAAATATTTTGTATTCGAAGGACATTCCTCACAACTTACTATACGTCAAGAGGATGCAAGACTCATTAATGACGATTGAATTTAATCCGGAAGGGATTAACGTATCCAAAAATGATCAAATGGTAGTTGAAGGTATTTGTGAGTATAATGTTTCAATTATTAAATTTAAGTTAAATCCAAGAGTATTTGCTTTATGCAATCTTAATAGTACATAGTATAATCTATGGCATGCAAGGCTTGGGCACATAAGTATTGGCAAGTTTTTAGAAATTAAACGCAACTAGTTTTTTGAAGATATTGATCTTGTTAAAAATGTTGAACTAAAGAATGACTTATATGAGGCTTGTATTAATGGCAAGCATCCAGGCTTAAATTTTAAATATCTAAAAATAAAGAATATACTGAAAGGCAACTTTTCATAATTCATTCTAATGTGTGTGGTCCTATGACACATCCTACAATAGATAATAAAAATTATTATGTAGTTTTTATTGACCAATTTACACATTACTGTGGACTTCACTGCTAAGAGCGAAGCTCATTATAACTTTAAATTTGTAAACCTATATATTGACAATGGCAATGAAATGCGTGAGTTTTGTACAGAAAAAGGCATCAGCTTTAATTTGACGGTTCCTCACACTCCACAGCTAAATTTGTTTCAGAGCGCATGATAAGAACTATAACTCAAAAAGCTCGATCGATGGTTAATGGTGCTAAACTTAGTAAAAGTATTGGGGGTGAAGCTGTTTTAACAGCAACATATCTGATAAACAGATGCCCAAGTAGAGCGCTGCGAAATATAAAGAAAACTCCATAGGAAATGTGGCATAATAAAAAGACAGTTTTTAAATATCTTAAGATATTCGGTTCGACAGTATACATACTTAATAAAGTAAGAAAACGTAAGCTTGAAAAAAAAAACGATAAAGTGTATACATGTCGGTTATATATCTTGGACGCTGATGGACTATGATCAGAGTACACTCAAGTGGCCCGTATGACACCAAGCACGTGCTTGTTCGTGTTAGGTGTTAGTAGGCGCGAAAGATGAAAGTATAGAAAAGGAATTCGAGGAAGTGACTACTGGCATGCTGCCAGATTGTTTGCTTGCATGCGTACTAAGTGGGTTTATATTAATGTTTTAAGTTTAGGAAGGCGTTTGAAATAATTATGTACAAATCGTTATAATTTGCACATAGGCCTCTCAGTCGAAAGGACGTTCTACAATGGCGCAGCACTAAGGGAATATAGGATCTAGTATATCTACTCGGTACGTGAAAGTTAAGCTGACCCAACAAGTCAGCAATTTCCACATCACCGTGGATAAGGTTATAAATAAAGGTAATGCCAAGCATGGTTCTACGGTTAGATAAAGATGGTAAATTAATAAGGAGGAGTCTACTAGAATAGGAGGGTAACCTCTGGCTTGCATCCCAGATTAAGCCGCGTAAAGCGAAAAGTAAAAAGTTCTTTTGAACTGACTCGATGCGTTTACTGTGGACCCCATACTAAGGGCTCCAAACGCCAAAACGATCAATATTCTATGATAGGACGAACTAAAGAAATATATAGAGATTTTGTAACGTACGGGTCATTAAATTCTTTCGACCAACGTTTATAAATCCAAGCACACCTCTGGATTTATTCACCATGCATGAAATAAGATCAATAAAGTCAAGTTTAGGATCCAGACGGACACCTTAATCATCAACTAAAGCAATTCTTTCCAAAGGGCAGCAGTTCAGCGTGTAAGTTGCAAGCTTGGGAGCGACACGAGAAAATGTCATAAGCTTGCATTTAGAGCCGTTTAAGTTTAATAGGTTTGCACTGCACCATGTTTGAAAATGGTTAAGATCTGTTTGTAAATCAGACTGGCAAGACGCGTCCGTATATTGCACACAAAGTTTGACGTCGTCCGCGTACATAAGTACTCTGGAGTTAGTCAGACATTGGGCAGGTCGTTAAATAATGTAAAAGCAGGGGACCCAAATGGCTTCCTTGCGGGACGCCAGAAGTAACCCTGAGAACATTAGATAAGGTGTTTTTAAATAGGACATTTTGCGTCATGCCATTCAGATATCTTGAGATCCAACTAAGAAGATCAACTGGAAATCCCATTAGATCGAGTTTCCGAACAAGGAGAGAATGGTTGACAGAGTCGAATGCTTTACTGAATTCAGTATAGACTACGTCTGTCTGAAAGTTTTTATGGAAACCCCTTATTATGAAGGAAGTGAGCTCCAAAAGATTAGTAGTCGTTGATCTTCGCTTTATAAATCCATGTTGGCATGGAGAAATAATTTATCTACACAGGTGCTGCAAGTGAGGAGTAATGATTTTTTCGAAAAGTTTTGCGATGGCCGACAACTTAGAGATCCCTCTATAGTTATTGGCATCTAATTTGCTACCTTTTTTGTGGAGAGGAATAACAAATGATTCCTTCCAAATAAGGGGAAAGTGGGAGGTCTCTAAGGACAAGGTAAATAAATTTAGAAGGGGATTGCACAGTGCGTTGGCACAATACCTAAGCACACAGCCAGGTATTCCGTCGGGACCAGGCGAATAAACGGGCTTTACACGGTGAAGATCTGAAAGGAAAGAGCTTTCGTTTAAATTAGGACTAACAATTAAGTTTGACTTGGGCATGATGTAAGAATAAGTTCGCTTTGAGTCGGTGGAATTCATTTTTTACGGTAGTATTTTCAAAGAAAAGCGAGGAAGGATGAGTAATTGGCTTACGTTTGGTGTTAACAAAATTATAAAACTGTTTTGGTTCCTCAGAAAGCTGGGCCTTACAACGAGTCAAACAATTTTTGTAACTCTGCGCGTTCAGCACGGTAAATCTCGACCGAGCAGATAAATAAAAGGAAAGGACAGATTGCGAACCGTAACGTTTATATTTAGAATACAGATTAAATTTTTTATTTTTAAGGCGACTCAACTCTTTAGTAAACCAAGGAGTAGGACGGATAGTATAACGGAACACATTCAGGAAAAAATGAATTCATGGCACTGTACAAAATATCCACGGCTTCAGCCATGTCAGTGCACCTGTATAGATCGGACCAATTAAGATCAGATATAAAGTTATTCAGCCGTTCGAAGTCTATATTGCGCAAGCAGAGAACTTTTTTGGCTGGTCGATCAGAAATATTCTGTAACTCAGTCCCAATGTCGATAGTCACATCGAAAGTAGGATGATCGGGATCTTCGGGTAGCGTCAGCGGCCTGGCTGAACTAACTCTTGCCGGGTCTGAGACGAAACAGAGATCAAGCAAGCGCTCTAGGGAATTTCGTACATGATTGACTTGAGACAGCGAAATGTCGAACAAGAGATAAAATCATGCTGTGTGGTGGTAAAAAGTGTTTTGGGGAAATTGGTTGAGGACCAAATAGCCCTTGGGATATTAAAATCACCAAGAACTACTAAATGGTCCCTATCCGAAAGTCGATTGGAAACCATCTGAATTGATGGTTCCAGTAAATAGGATGTTTCGACATAGGAGGAATGTAATTCTGACGCCAGGTGGAGTCAACCGCTATGAGGACACCACCTCCACGTCTGATAGGCCGATCCAGCCTATATATCGTAAATACAGCTGGAAAAACTTCGGAACTCAGAATCTCCGGCAAACGAGAGACTATCAGAATACAATTGCGGAAGACGTAGAGGGCGCAGTGGTCTGGTCGAGCCTGGGAAGACTTATTCGTACAGGCCTCTGGTTTCTTTTTCTTAGCTTCGAACCTTTGACGACCACGTATTCAGGCCAGAATTTGGTCGAACATATTGTGTCAAAGAGTTCGTTTGGGACATTCAATTTGAAAGACAAAATGTCCCTGGCATAAGAAAACCTTTATTTTGTTAATTTCGGCTCCAGTTTTGCCTTGGGGATAAAGGCAATTACATCTTCCGATGTCTGAGAAGGGGAGAGCCGCGAAACAAAAATCTGTTTCGTAGGTGGGACAGCTATAAGGGCTTTTGGCGATACAGACTGAATGTTTGCATTGCCAATATCGGCCGGTAGTCCGGGCCTGACACCCTGGTACATTTACGGGCTCTGAGGGTTCAATATTTGAGATCCCCCAGGGGACGATACGGAAATTACCGCGCGGTCCCTCCCGCGGCACATTCGGGTACCGAACATTTTCTGCCACTCGACCTCAGAACCCTTGGATTCAGTCCTGAGGTCGATGGCTGAGCCAAGGGAGGCTGCTGTTGGGAGCACGCTGAGGGGCTAAGAGATCGGTCTGTGTGCTGCTGACCAGTTGCGGGTTTTTTTGCGCCTAGGAGACTCGTTTAATAGCTTTAGGCTATTAAATTGTGTGTCCAGCGCCAAAAACATATCTTGAGTTTTACGAAAGCTCAATAATACTTCTTTAAACCCGTTTTTGGTTTGCCGCATAAAAGACATCATCTACCTTTCGACATCGCGACAGGCCTCATAACAGTAACGCAGACCGATGTTTTTTCTTACATTGTCTACCGCCCGAGCCCCAACACCAATGCACTTGGAATGCACAATGTTGTCGCACAGCCAGAAGCCGATTGTAAGATCAGCAGACGTTATAACCTTTTTACAGATTTTAACGACACAGACAATAGCGGACACTGTACCACTGTACCTTTGCGTAAGGAAAGATAAGAGTGAAGCTGCACCAAAAAAACGGGAGAGTGAGAGAGCGGGTGAGCAGGTGAACGCGGCAGCAAGCTTTAAGCTTAGCTGTCGCGACGGCGCAAGCTAGACGGAGAAGGCACAAAGAGGAATGCAAAAAATGCAAAAGAAAACCCTAGCAGCATAACTAAAATGTGAAATTAATAATAATCAAATACATAGAACAGAATAGCTGCATGCACACAAAGTGAACGGGATCTTTATTAATCACAAAATCAAAGAATAAAATAAAACACCGGTTGATTTTATCAAAAAATTACACAAAACGAGAGCGCAAGAAAAAAACACATTCTTTCACTTGGAAGAGAGAAAGCTTTTTTTTGAACCAAATGGGTTAAAATTGTGGAAGAAATGTGAGGAAGTTTATGATAGCTAGAGATGGTGTGGTGGATGCAATAAATATGATTGAAACAAGACCTGAACATGAAATTGACTCTGTGTCTCAACTTGATGGTGTTGAGGAAAGTGATTCCAATTCTGAAAAAAAATATGAAAATATAAATAAAGATGGTAAAGAGTCTGTTTTTCCATTGGTTGAAATGGAAAATGGTTAATCATCAATTGATGATGTATCATAGTTTTAAATCAGATGGTTTAAATTTAGATGTTCAGAGTAATGAAAATTCCACAAATCTAGAGAATGCCAATCCAATTTTAAAAAATTTGTGAAAATAATGTAGAACTCTGTTGCGATTTTCCCCCAAAATAATAAGTGCACCTTATCCGTTCAGGATATATATATGTAATGTTTATTCGTTTTTAGGAATATTTATGTGGAACAAAATTATGCTCGAGCTATCAGTCCAGAGGTAACTTAAGTGTGGCCAGTTACTATTGCTATTAGATGCCCGAAGAAAAGAAGTTACCAGATTGGTTCTTTGAATAAGGCGCTAATTCAAACACACCTCCTCAAAGAAAAGATACAATTGTTGTGCTTGCCTAATCCTTTAGTAAGGACATCTGCAGGCATTTTATCTGTCGGCATGTACGCCACCGTGATATCACCACTCTTTTCCTTCTCTTGTATAAGGTGGTGGCGAACATCGCTGTGTCTAGTTCGAGGATGGAAGCCGAAACCCCCTAACCAGCTGTTGTGCGCTCTGGTTGTCGTCGAAGGTTCGGACCGATTCACAAGTCGATCCAATCCGGTTAAGAAGAGCTTTCAGATACAGTGCCTCTTTCACAGCTTCCGACATTGCCAAGTACTCTGACTCAGTACTCGACAAAGCCACGGTGCGTTGCTTGCGCGCCTCCCAAGATATGGAAGCGCCTGCCAGGGTGAACGCTTGCCCCGAATAAGAGCGACGGTCGGATTGGTTCAACCCCCAGTCTGCATCCACAAGGCCGTAGAGGGCATCTCCAGTCTTCTTGAAGAGTAACCCAAGCTTCTTTGTACCTTTCAAGTACCGTAAGATACGCTTCGAGGCCTTTCAGTGTTTGGCTGAGTAGGTGGAGTTAAACTGACTCAGGAAATTCACTGCAAACGCAATATCTGGTCGCGTTGAAACTGCAAGAAACATAAGAGAACCAATTAAGCTTTGATAAGGATACCGCTTAATCTCCTCATCGTCTGCGTTCTCTGGCCGCTTTAAAACTGACTTCGCCTCGATCGGTGTGATAGCTTGCTTCCAGTCTTCCATTCCAAATTCTCGGAGATAGCATTGATGTACTTCTCTTGACTCAAGAAAACTGTGTGCTTCCTCGCATCCTGTTTGAATTCGATGTCCAAACCTGTCTTGACTGGCCCAAAATCTTTCATCTTGAATGATGCTCCCAGGTGTACTTTGGTTTCCTCCAACCATTTTGAATGATTCGACGCCAAAGCGTATATGGTGACCAGCAGAAATTTTCCATCTCCTTGTTTGACGAACAGACATCGATCTTGCTCAGTTGGGATAAGTCCGATTTCCTTAAGCTTCTCTATAACTTGCAATACTAGCGGAATCCTGATTGACGGAGTCCATAGTGCCTTACGTAGTAAACATACAAGATCCTTCAATTGTTTGAAGGATTTTCTTCAACAACATGCTGCCTTTCTTAATTCTGCCGATGGTAAATCCTGCTGCGATCCCATTCCTTCTCCCGATTCCAGTTTGGCCATGCTCCGGTAATCGAATTCGTAAAATTTTTTCGATTTCGATTTGAAATCGAAATATTGGTGCTCAGGTTTTCGAAATCGTAAAATTTTTTTCGATTTGTAAAACGGGCACCTTTGTCTGGCCGAAATGAAAAGAAAATGCCTTTATTAATTTAAATCATATGTTATTTACTAAAGGAAAAAATTAGTATACTCAGTAGTCTATTGATGTTTATTACACACCACCACAAGATCATTCTGACATGTAATTATTTTATAAAGAATTTATTTCTGACCCCACCTCAAATTTGACAAACCAAATTTTGCCGTCGGCATAAGGAATTTTCGATTTGGCCAAATGTCGATAAGTAATTCGCCGAAACTTATCGCGAAGGTTGCCATACTGTTGGTGAAACGAAACAGGCTGGTAAAAGTCCTTATAAAATCTAAATGAATTCTTAAATAAATTTAAAGAAGGGCCATAAATATTGTTTATAAATACTGCTAGTTCATTTAATTATTTTAATGGTCAAAATGCAGTTAGAAATTAATTGTGAATATCGGAATTAAGACTGTGGAAAATGTGGCAGCTCTGTTGTGTGGAAAACTGCTTAAACAGCTGTGTTAAGTTAACTTCATGTCTTAAAATGTGTGTAAAAAAATATTATTTGATTTTATTCGAGTATGCGATGAGCTACTATATCCAGGGAAAGCACAAATCAAGCAGTAAGTAATTTAAACATTCCGATAGCAAAATTTTTGCGAAAACCGGAGCACCTAAAATCGAAATCGAAAAATTTTGGCCAAATCGAAATCGAAAAAAAATTACGGTTACCGGAGCATGGCTGAATATAAGATTTGATACACTTATTGTTAGACTCTAAAACGAGACAATTCAATAAATAAATGGAAAGTCAAAAAAAAAAAAAAAAAAAACTTTTAACATGGCCCTCGTATATGTAATGTTTATTAGTTTCCAGAAATATTTATGTGGAACAAAATATTGCGCGAGAGATCAGCCCATTCTTATTATAATATTCGGTAACTTAAGTGTGGCCAGTTACTATTACTGTTAGATGCCCGAAGAAAAGGAGTTACCAGATTGGTACTTTGCATAAGGCGCTTAATTGAAACAAACTCAGTCGCAGTGATAGAATTAAAGAAAAACCAAGAGTATCATATAGGTTGCTATAAAAATGTTTAATGCCCAAACATATTTAAATGAAATTCCCAATTCTTTTGAAGAAATGAAATTTCACAAAGTTAAGGTTCTTTGGGAAGAAGCCATGCAAGATGAGTTAAAGTCTCATTTTGAAAATGAAACTTGGTGTTTGGTGCAAAAGCCGGAAAGCAAAAACATAGTAGATTGCAATAAAACAGAATGAATTTGGTAATTTGGTAAAATATAAAGCCAGGCTTCTTGCGCGTAGATTCACCCAAGAATATTAGACCCATTATGATAAACATTTGCAACAGTTGCACGAATTTCAAGTTTTCGAGATCTTCTAGCATTTTCAAATCAACATAAATTAAAAATTAATCATATGGATGTCAGAACCGCATTATTAAATGGTATCTCAAAAGATGAAATTTACATGACAGTTCCACAAGGTTTGACACATGATATGAACACAGTTTACAAGCTAAATAAAGCTTAAACAGGCTGCTAGGTGTTGGTTCGAAGTTTTCGTACTTGAGGAAGTTGGTTTTGAAAATCTAGGAGTTGATCGTTGTGTGTATATTTTAAATAAAGGAGAAATTTCTAAAAATACATACTTATTGCTATAAGTATCTACATCATCTATGTAATAATAAATAAAATGTAATAATAAAATCGATAGAAATAACGATCATGTCTAAGTCAGTCATCTTACATTAATAATATTTAAAGAAAATTTAATATGGAAACCTGTAATCAAGTAAATACACCCCTACCAAGCAAACTGAACTATGACGCTTTGCAATCTGAGGAAACATATGATGCATCATTTCGAAATTTAATTGGATGTTTAATGTACATCATGCTATGTACTCGCCCGGATTTAAGTACTTCAAAAAGTATTTTGAGTCGATACAGTAACAATAATAATAAAGAATTGTGGGAATGCCTGAAAAGAGTTTTTTAAACTATTTGAAGGGTACCGTTAACTTTAAACTTATATTTAAAATGAATATCAATTGATCGCATAATTGTTGGATATGTTGATTCAGATTGGGCAGGCGCGAGACTGATAAAAAAGTACTACAGGGTACTTGTTTAAAATGTTTGAAACATGTTTGTTTTCGTGGTGTACCATGAAACAAAAATCAGTCGCAGCTTCATCTACCGAAGCAGAATATATGTCCTTTTTTGAAGGCGTAAGAGCATCGTATGGGTTAAGTCGTTAATGAATGAAATGAAGATAAACTTTGATTTACCAATAGACATTTATGAAGATAATCAGGGTTGTATAAGCATTGCCAATAATCGAACATGTCATAAGAGAACAAAGCATATATATATAAGTTAACTCATAATAGAGTTTAATTAAAAAAAATAATATTTTTTATTTAGTTATGACCAATAGGTCTTTATTCATTAATCACAAAAACAGAACTGATTTTAGTTTTACAATTTTGTTCCTACCTAACCTCGCCTGCCCACCTATGCTGCCGGCGTCGCTGCACTCGTTGGCTACGCTGCTTCCCACGGAAATTGGGCAGACGCTACGTTTGCACTTTTATGTCGTGCAGGTGCAACGTATGTTCTGCAACCGGACGCTCGTGCGACCCCAAGTGCCTTTGCTGACGAGCGTTGCGCAAGCGGATACGCGTGCAGCTCCAAATGTTCTTATCAAAACATTTGTGGTGTTAACTCTTCCACCTTCAAGAACGAACGTCCCTGTTCGTTCTGGTCGGGTACGTTGATTATGACAGGCGTTTCGGTAATGTTGATTTTTCTCCTCGTCTTGATCGTCATTCGGATTAGGGCCAAGATGACAATGATAGTAATAACGCCTCCAAAGGATATGTCGANGACACTACATTTTTATATAACTACTGATATATTTTAATGTTTCATTTACTTACTTTTATTTAATTATTTTGAAATTATCATATCATATAACTTTGATTTATTGCATGGAGCAATTAATTTTTTTTTAATACTGTAAATATTATTTTTTTCTAATGATCTAATTTGGTTTTACTGGGTTTCCCAAATCCTATGCAGCAAATGCTGGATCATAATAATTGTTATTCCCAGAATGCACAAACTCGTCAAGTAGTATCAATATAGTTCATTAAAGATGTTAATTAATCAATGTAACTTTTGATGTGGCGTGTTGAAAATATCGATAAATTATCGAATGAATCAAAAGTTACAATGATAGACTAAACAGCTGATCTGATAATAAACCAGTTCTGCTTCATTTTTATACCCTTGCAGGGTATTATAATTTTAGTCAAAAGTTTGCAACGCAGTGAAGGAGACATTTCCCACCCTATAAAGTGTATATATTCTTGATCAGCAATAACAGCCGAGTCGATCTAGCCATGTTCGTCTATCCGTCTGTCTGTCCGTCCGTCCGTTTCTGCGCAAACTAGTCCCTCCGTTTTAAAGCTATCTGAATGAAACTTTGCAGGTAGTCTTCTATATGCTCTCACTACTATATAAGTCGGAACCGGCCGAATCGGACGACTATTTCATATAGCTGCCATAGGAACGATCGGTAAATTTTAATGAAAAAAATTATAACTTAGCCAATTTTTAAGATATTTGCATAAAATTTGAGATTTGGCCATTTTGTATTATTCTTGAATTTCATTTTTAATTTAATCAAAATCGGACAACTATATCATATAGCTGCCATAGGACCGATGGGACAATTTTGAGGAACAAATCTAACTTAGCCTTTTTTCCACATATTTATATAAAATAGAAAACATGGCCATTTTGTATTATTCCAGAATTTTGGTTTTTATTTTGCAGCTACATTTTAAAACTATAAAAAGCGCCAAGACTTTTTCAAATTGGTCGAAAATTTTTCAAAGCGAAAATGCGCCGAAAAACGGTTTTTTGACAATAACTTCAGATTTTGAGGGTGTTAGAAAATTTTTAAACATGGTTTTGTGATATATTTGACCAGATAAACAATCTCTACTAGGTCTCTTCAAAAGTTCAGAATCACTGATACACTGTGTTATAATATATGTGTCGTAGCATAATTTTGTATGTGTTAGTGTATGGGTATGCTTTTAGTGTATTTCATCACACTAGTAATTTCATCATAATGGAAATATTGCATTAGCCTCTAATTGCGCAGTTATTGGTCGTCTGTACTTGGTAGTTTTGGGGAGAACCGTTATAGCGCGGCGCCAGCGTGTTGTCGCTGACGCCGAGTGTGGTTCGATGGTAAGCACGTAGAAGATGAGTGGGACACAAGGCAGTTGTGCGTAGAACTTCAGTGCGATCGAAACTCACTGCGCTAACATTATGTCGGACAAAGACGAAAGTGAACCTTTGACATCAGAAGTGGGATCGGGCTCGCTACCTGATATGTCTAGTGAGCCGTGGCGGATACTAATGGAAATGCAAAATAAAAATTTTATCGAGCTTGTTAAAACACTGCAAACAACGGCATCCGCAACAACAAATAAAAATTCGGTAGTGCTACCCAAATTCAACGCAGACGTTGTTGGCGCCGATGCAACGGCGTGGTGCTCTACAGTTGACATAATTTTAGCAGAAAACACCATAAAAGGCAGCGCGTTGGTGATGGCTTTGAGTGCAGCGATGGAAGGTAGTGCTTCGCAGTGGCTTGCTCAAATATGCTATCCTGGCATAACTTGGGCCGAATTTAAGGAACTTTTCGTTCAGCGTTTTGCCAGTGCGGAAACTCCAGCGGCTATGTTTTTGGCAATGCTAGCAGATTGCCCGACTGACGGTGAATGCCTTTCTAATTACGCTAGTCACATGATGACGTCACTTATTACGAAATGGCGTGATATGGATGTGGAGGAAATTGCAGATTCTGTAACGCTTGCTAAGATGGCTCATGTTGATAGCAGATTGCAGCGATTGACATTTACTTTAAATTTACGGACCAGAAGTGAATGGCAAACGGAGCTTAAATCATTTACTTTCAACAAAAGGAAGAAAACTCCGCAAGAAGAAGTGGCTCCGTCTGAAATAAAGCGTCATAAATTTTCAACAATAAGATGTCATTAGGTCACAAGATGATCGAATGCAGAACTAAACAGCAGCAAAATCTTTCATCTCGTGCTAAGGACAGCAACGACAGGAGCGCAGTTGGTCACCGTCAAAAATCGGATGTAACCTGTTTTAGCTGTGGTGAACGTGGCCATATTTCAACATATTGTAGTAAACCAAAGAAAGAAAAAGGCACGCATCAGGTGAAAAACCTGGAGCTTTGTGAAGTTGTTGAACCCAAGGGCGAGATGGTTCATCAGTGCGAGACACTCCCAATAACTTTTGACTCTGGAGCGGAATGTTCGTTAATTAAACAAAAGCTAAGTGATAAGTTAGTTGGTAAAAGAATTAACAATGTAGTGTTGTTGAAAGGTATTGGCAATGGTAGTATTTGTAGCACATTGCAAATACTTAGCAACATAAAAATTAACAACTATTGTGTTGAGATACTGTTTCATGTTTTGGACGATGTTCATTTAAGAAATTATATAATTTTTGGTCAAGAAGTGTTGTCCTCAGGATTTAATGTAGTAGTATCACCTGGCCAATTTGAAATTGTAAGATCAAAAACCGTAAATTATTGTTCAAATGATGAACAACTCTGTGAGTTAAATACTGATCTTGTTGGTGAAGATTTAGACAAATTAAAAAGTCTAATGGAAAAGTACTCAAAATCTTTTATTAACAGAATTCCTTTGTCTAGAGTTAGCTCAGGAGAAATGAAAATTAAATTGGTAGACCCAAACAGAATTGTTTAAAGAAGACCATATGGGCTTAGTCCAAATGAAAGAGAATTAGTGCGTGAGAAAATTAAGGAGCTATTGGAGTGTAAGATCATAAAACCGAGCTGCTCACCCTATGCAAGTCCCATAATGTTAGTTAACAAAAAGTACGGTTCTCATCGTTTGTGCGTTGATTACCGAGAATTAAATTCAAATACGGTCTCGGATATATATTATTTGCCTCTTATATCAGATCAGATAGCTAGACTTCATGGCAAGTGGATATTACCAAATTCCCTTGCATGCAGATTCGGTGGAGTGTACAGCCTTTGTCACCCCAGATGGGCAATATGAATTTTTGGCAATGCCGTTTGGACTCAAAAATGCTCCTTCAGTTTTTCAGCGTACAGTGATGCAAACACTTGGAGATCTTGCAAATACATTTGTTGTCGTATATATGGATGACGTAATGGTG
>VNJU01000175.1:0-12880 GCA_008042675.1 Drosophila seguyi
GACAATGGTTTTTCTTTTAAAGTGTGACCGCTCTTTCTAGTTGTAGTTCGCCATTTTTTTAGAACCGAAAACACGTTCATAATTTGATGATTCGTTTTAGATTGGACATTTTCCCTAAACTATTGACATGCCTTCAGATGCTGCGACTTCTCTAAACAACTCCCAGTACATGTCCAAGGAGGAACGTTGTGGCATCAGTGGCCATACCGATGAAGGAGAAGCTAAATAACCTGTTCCAGTTGCATAATGGGATGCAAATGTGGTCCATTTTTCCTTTCATGGTCACTGCATTTTTATTTGTAATTTTACTTTTAAGTCCCAGGTCTCTTAACGCAAACTAATGTAATTGCCAAATTACCAAAATATTGTATTTGCCTCTATCAAATCAATTAGGACTGTATTTACTGGACGGGATGCGACTTTTAAACGCATTATTGGTCGTGGCGGGATCCATACTTTGAAATATGTGAAGGGCAGAGCGGGAGGCTAACATCGAAGACAGTTTTATTAAAATTTTTATTCTTTTCCGCGACGCGGAATAAAAAATACTAAAAGTACGCCTTAAAATAATCTTCTAACCCTTCCACCTTTCTAGTGTTTTCGAATCTAAACTGGATACCACCCTTTGAAACAGACCTTGCCTCTCGCTGTCTATCACTGCTTTGGAACAGTTTATGTCTATCTGGATGGAACACATTGTTGAAAAATTTTGAAAAATATAGCAGTGAAATAGGAGCATTAGAAGTCAAATTAAATGTATAGTTTCTCACAATATAACTCCGAACGATTCTGAATTTCTTGGATCGATTTTTTTTACCGATTTTCTAAAAAAGATCTACTAAATCAAAAAAAAATGTTGATTGAGAAAATTTGCATTTGGGTTGTGTTTATTTATCTGAAAAGGAAATGAAGCATTTACATTTTTTAGTTTTTAATAATGAATAATTAAATTATATATAAGAGACATATGAAAATAAATACATAATTTTATTAATATTCAATTTAACTCGAAAAAATTTTTTTTTTAATTAATAACAAACTTTAGAAAGTTAAGTTAAACAACCTAAGGAGATAAGTTATATTAATGGGAGATCAAAGCATTGATTTGTTTACATTTTTATGCTTAAGGGAAGCTTTTCTACTATTAATTGTGAGGCCCGCTTCGGTCAATATACGCTCACTTTCTGTAGAGTTAGCGGGGACGCACAGATATTTCAAGGCAAACTCTGTTCACAAAGGCCGTTTTTTTCGACAAATTCTAGAAATAAAACAGAAATTAATGAAGGTTTTAAGTTTATGAAAATAATAATTCTTACCATCCAGTATTTCTAAAAAAATGTCCATACCTGAGATCTGCACTTAATTTGCTTCATATTATTTTTCTCCTTGGAGTTAGGGCCTGCTCTTTTCCTTGAGTCTGGGAAAAATATGAAAGTATAAATTAGTATTAATGCATAAATAAATATTTGTGTGTTGGACGCACAAGATTTTGTTATATACTGAATGAAATATAACTTTTAACTCGGTATCCAGTTCTTAAAGTTGTCACGCAGCGGGAAAAGGTTTATTCTTTTGAAGAGTAACCGCTTCTTATACTTGTTGTTCGGCAATTTTTGAGCGCCATTGATGCGGTCATACTTTGTAGACACCGGGCTATATGTAATGATATTCATATTTGGATTATATTAATAGTTAACCCTTAGCTTTTACCATGCATTCCGGCGACTGCGCCTGTCTTGGACAGCTCCCACTACATGTAGAAGGAACTCGGATGATTGGATACGGGTTCCGTGTCCCGTTAAGGAAGAAACATGATGGCACCAGTGCCCATTCCATTGATGAGAAGCTGCGATAAGCTGTACCTATTGCATAACAATATGAAAAGGTGGACCATTTTGCCTTCTATTGTCCTCCGTATTCTTTATACCCTTGCAGGGTATTATAATTTTAGTCAGAAGTTTGCAACGCAGTGAAGGAGACATTTCCGGCCCTATAAAGTATATATATTCCTGAACAGCATCAACGGCCGAGTCGATCTAGCCATGTCCGTCTGTCCGTCTGTCCGTCCGATTTTACGGAAACTAGTCCCTCAGTTTTGAAGCTATATGAATAAAACTTTGCACATAGTCTACTATATAAGTCGGAACGGGCCAGATCGGACAACTATATCATATAGCTGCCATAGAAACGATCGGTAAATTTTAATGAAACAAGAAAGGAAGCTAACTTCGGCATGCCGAAGTTTAAATACCCTTGCAGTAATTAGAAGAAGAAGAAGAAAAATGTTCTGACATTTTTGCTTTCTCGGGTACTGTCATAAAATAAATGTTGCCAGTGCAGAATGTTGCTGGCGAAAAATGTTGCAAGCAACAATCCCAAACGAATTTGTTGCAATATGTTTAATTTATTAAGTTGACCAATTAAGTTGATCAGACAGCTGAATACTTATCAAAACAATTGTTTGACTTTGGCAATGACAAAATGCCAGTTGATTGTGTGACGGGATTGATACAATTTCTACCAAATTTCTGTAATCCTGCGATTCAGCGCAGGAAGATATGATCATTAACGTTTTCCCTCACAATTAAAAAAAATAAAAACATCCTTCATGGTTTAATTCACGGACAATATTGGCGGCTAGGAATAAGGATATAGACGAATTAAATTTTTTTAATCAAAATGAAATACCAGGCGATATGCATTCGAATAAATCAGTTGACACAGTCACTGATGAAGACGACATTGTCAATTATCCAACTTAGTTTTAAATGCATTGAAATTGCCCGGATTACCACCATATAATTTTCGGTTAAAAGTTGGTTCTGTGATAATTTTGTTGAGAAATATCAATCAGCCGCGTCTTTGTAATGTTACGCGACTAACGGTGAAGAGATAGTTGTACATTGTAGTTATTTGATATGGTTAACCATTAAAATTATTTGTTTTGGGGACGACTGTCCCGTTTGATCTTACTTTGTTTAATGTCACATTATTATTTTACAAATTTAACTCTTACCAATTAAGTCGCAGCTGTGCCGACAGCGAAGTCGGCGGTAGAGAGTCGCTGAGGTAGGGAGGAGGTATTATGTTCACGAAGTGACAATGTGGTCGCGCATGTAAGATATATATGCAGACTCAGTACTTAGCGGGCCCATTGCTAGGGTCTTTGACTTTTAAAATAAGTGCATTGATATATTTGTATTTATGCATAAAACTGAGTATAGTGTGCATTCGCTTAGTGAACATAGAACATCTCCTTTTATTATCAATGAAGTTATTTTCTAATTATATATATAATATTTTTTTTTTGTGTATTTATTGGTAATTATTAAAAAAAAATGTTAAATTAACATTTCGATTTTTTATTTAATGTTCTATGACTTCTTTATACGGGTTTTAAAGTCTGTTGGTGGTATGCAGTAGATGTTATGTTTTTGATATTTAAATTTTTACATAAATCTTTAATTATTGAATTTTTGTATTCTGTTTCCATGTCCGTAATGAACGTTTTCATTGGACCATACTGTTTTTGCACTTTTGTTTTTACAATTATTGCTACAAGGTATTTTGTTAAGTCGCAGATTAATGTTACCGCGAATTCATTTTCGTTTTCAGATTTGGGTAGTGGACCGATCGAATCCGAAATTACCCTGTCAAAAGCCATTTGTGGCGTTTCGGTTATTGTCAATGGGGTCTTTTTACGGTTTGTTGTTTTTTTGGCATTTAGCGCATATTTGTCCAATAATAATTACTTTTTTATTTTAGCTAATGCTCTAGCTATGCCTGTATGACCTCCTTGTATTGGATCGTCATGGAATGTAAACAGTATTGCTTCTTTCTCTTTTTTATTATTTAAAAATACGGTTACCGGCTTGTGTAGCGCTACACTTAGAGATTTTAGTATTTTATTGCCCATAATTTTAAAAGATTCTATTAAGATGGTGTCAAAGATCTTAGCTACTCTTAGAGATTTGAATATTTTATTGCCCATTATTTTAAACGATTCTATTGAATTGGCTGATACTTAATATAAGCCGGATTCTTTTCAAGTCTAACTGACCTAAGTCGAGAATTTCATTGGTGTACATATCGCTAACGTCAATTCTTGCTAAAAGTTTTTTTCCATGTTCAAGTAAGCATAGAAATCCGTTATTCACAAGGTCACTACTTTTAGGACCTCGTTATTTACTATGACTTCGTATACGTTGGGCTTTGAAGCTTTTTCTATAGATTGCTTAGGCAATTCTATTTCTTTATATTTTGTGCGGGATTTTTGTCTATTTTGATATCTTGTAATGACTTTCTTTATATTTCTTGTCATTGCTTGGAGTTCTTTAATGGTTATCAAGAATAACCATGCATCAATGCATCAGCTACATAATTATCTTTGCCCTTCAGATATTCTACTGTAAATAATATATTCCTCAAGTCTAATTCGCGTTAGTTTGGAACTTGGATTTATCATTGAGAACAGGTATGTGAGTGGTCTATGATCAGTTTTGACAGTAAAATACCTACCATAAACGTGTGGTCTAAAGTAAATTATTGCCCAATGAATTGCTGCCAATTCTTGTTCTGTTGTGCTTTTATTACTTTTGCCCTTAGTAAACGATCTTGATGCATACCAGAGATCTGCATTAGTCCACCGCAACTACAAGTACACCGTATACACACACAGTATTTGTAGACTCGCGTCACAAAGCACCGCATCAAAACATGATGCGGTGTTGTTTTACTTGTTTCTTTTGTTCACTCTTTCTATGTAATGCTAAATATGAGTAGGTGCCTACTGATTGGTTGCAAAGCAACTTTAAACTTTAAATTATTTTCTAGCATATTGTAATTATTTTCCGTGTGTGACATTGGCCTTAGTCGATTTTAGGCATGTGTAATCTGCTAGGCGGTGTGCGACTTACAGAATTTCCGCACGTGAAAGAGACAGAGTATATTTTTGAGTGTGTCTCATTCCGCCGCATATTTTTGTGTATTGTCGGTATCCTTGCGGTGGTAAAACACCGCAACCGCATATTATGCGGTGTGAGTAACACCGCAACCGCATTTGATGCGGTGTGAGTAACACCGCCACCGCTTTTTATGCGAGTATACTTGTACTGCTTTAATCAGGCACCGGCGCCGATCTCTGATGCATACGCAACTGGAAGGTGGAGTCCATTTTTGTTTTGAGTTAAAACTGCTCCACATGCTTGCTTACTTGCATCTGTGAGTATGCAAAATTCTTTGCTGAAATCTGCGTATTGTAATAAATTTGGATTTATTAGTGACGATTTAAGATGTTCAAAGGAATTCTGGCAATCAGTTGACCATTCGACATTTAACAAGATTTATGTGTAGAGAATATTCGGCGAAAATTTGGATAAAGCATCTATAATAATTGCAAAAGGCAATAAATATTCTAGCTTCTTCATCACATGACTGAATAATTCTTGATATTTTTTTTTTGTCGTCTGGCAAGATTCCTTTATCTGTGCATTTGTGTCCCAAAAATTTGACTTCGTGCATGAAAAATGAACATTTTAAGCCGAATGGTAATCGCGTGAAGCGATATGAACCATTGCTTGTCGAGAAAGACGTTACGCCCCTCGAACTTTCTTTGAGTTCGATTTGATGGAATCCAGACATCAAGTCTAGACATGCGAAGTATTTCGCTCTTTCTGGTTGATCTAAAATATCATCAATTTTAATAATTTGACGATAGTCGATTACTAATAGCCATTTTTTCTGATCAGAACTGGGAAGCGATTTCTTCGGAACTAACAAAAGTGGGTTATTGTATGGGGATACAGACGGTTCGACTATTTTATTATCGATTAATTTTTGTACCTCTAACAGGACATAGTCTTTTTGACTATGAGGATTTCTGTAACTTTTTATATACACTGGATTATCGTCGTTTAACCATAGTTTTTGTTTATAGAAATTATTTGTGCTGATTGATTCCGTTTCGAGTCCGAATATATCACTATATTTGGTGAATATTTCTGTTAATTTTGATTTGAATTGTGGGGGAAAGTTTTTTGTTAGTTGAGATAAAACAGTGTTTTCTCGTATTTCGGGATTGGTTTGAACTATTTCGTAGTTCGCATGTGTTTCATATTTCAAATCATTAATATTTATTATTTTATCAACATTGGCTGTATTCAGCAATCGGACAAATGCATTTTTGTAGTTGCAATTTTGTTTGCAAAAATTGCAAAATAAATGCCATTTGAACTTCCTGGTTGGCAATTAGTACACTATCTTCATTTGTTGATATGTGAATCTTTCGGACAGATCTTGCTGGTAGAATTATGGAATGTTACCAGAACTGTAAGTTATTGGAACATAAATAGGGAAATTCAAATTTGTTGGTCTCATTATAAGCCAATCTTCAGGGGGCTTGACGTCTAGTTGACAATGAAATTTCTTTATGAAATCAATGCCAATTATTCCATCACATGGTATTGCAAAATGGGAATCTACTATATGAAACTCATGTGAAATTATATATTTATGGTATCTGTTTGTATCTCAATAAAAATTAACCCTTTTGTTTTTTATTAATTCTAGGCCTATGCCTTGAACAGTAATTCTATTATTTTTCTGAATATCATTAAATATGTATTTTCTTTTAGTAACGATATGTCTGTTTACTAGGAAAACAAGTTTTTTATTCGTTTCCGTATAAAAGACACGAAATTGTTGTTACTGATTAATTGTATACATTTTTTGGTTTAATATTTTACATCTGAGAGTTTTCCGAGTTGTTTTGGGTTACTCTTACATTTTTATTATTGGTCTGGTTATTATACTTTTGGTTATAACCTATTGTTTCGGTAGTAGCCATTGCTTTGGGAGTGACCGTTGTACTGATAGTTACACAGCCTCCTGTACTACTACGAAAATGGCTTCGCTGATTATTACCACGATAGGCCTGTCCACCGCGTGTGTATAATACTGAATTTGCATTGCCTTTTATTTCAGTACTGCATTGCATGTACTTCGTAACGGCTTCATTCATCGTACTATAGTTACCGGCTTCGAGTATGGTCTTTAGCCTGCCATGTTCACAGATTTTAGTCATTGTGGTTATGGCCTCCTTGGTGCTGAACTTTTCGGCATGTTCAGCCGATAAACCTTCATCAATATATGAAGCTTCAAGGAGTTGCCTGAGGTGGTTAATGTCACTGGTAATTTGTTCTGTAGTTTTACCTTTCTGCATCGTCCTAGCCATTTTAGTCCTTACTACATCGGACGTTTTGCCGACAATATTGACTTCTAATATGGCAATTATTGAAGAAATAGTAGACTCAATTTTTTACCTAGTACCTTGTACCTACTATTTTGGACTTAATGACCTCTACGGCTAATTCTTCGAATGGTCCTTTTGTTAGATTGACCAATCTTACGGCTGTTAATAATCTTTCCAGATTTAATTTTTCGCTGTTGAATTGCTCGTTGGGCTTTTGAGTCGGCCATGATTGTTTTAATATTGTCTAGTGAATCTAAGAACGTATCATTCGTCTGGCTCTCCTTCCTCTTCCTCTGTTAGTGGTATTGTTAAAACCGCAGGAATGGTTGGATCGTGAAGGTCAAGTTCTTCAAAATTAAATTCTTCAGCCTTAGTTTCCGGGTCTTGAGTTTCTAACTCAGATGGCACAGAAACTTCGCCTGTTTGAAATGTGAATTAAGTGTTTAAAATGTTTGGGATTAAAATTTCCAACTGGGCAGTTCTTTACCCGCTGCGGGAGAGCTTTCGGGGTTGGTGGTTTAATTTTTTTTGTATACTTATAGATTTTATTATTGAGTGCGTAGTGTCTTTTGGGCTTTCGTTCTTGAGTCTTGATGTAAGAAAATCAAGCTCACTTTGCATTATCTGGCGATTTAAGTACAGTAGCCACTTTAAGTGCGCCACTCTTTTTGACACCTAATAAAAAACAAGAAGCAAAAGTTTATCATTTTTCAATATTTTCTTTTTGTTATTTAGAATATTAAATATATAGAAAAATTAATTTTGTGTTTAAAATATGAATAATCATCAAGGTTACTTTTTATACCCTTGCAGGGTATTTTAATTTTAGTCAGAAGTTTGCAACGCAGTGAAGGAGACATTTCCGACCATATAGAGTAATTATATTTTTTGCAGATAGTCTTATTTATGCTCTCACTACTATATAAGTCGGAATGGGCCGGATCGGACCACAATATAATATAGCGGCCATAGAACAATCGGTAAATTTTGATGAAAAAAATTATAACTTAGCCAATTTTCAACATATTTGCATAAAATTTGAGATATGGCATTTTTTTATTATAGAATTTCGGTTTTAATTTTTTTTTTAAGTCGAATATATCATATAGCTGCAATAGGACCGATCTAAATATTTTGAGTAAGCCAATTTTCTACATATTTTCATAAAATTAAAGACAGCTATTTTGCATTATTCCAGAATTTGGGTTTTAATTTGATCAAAATCTGAGCATTATATCATATAGCTGCCATAGGATTATATATATCTGTTTGGCTTTCTTGCTAGTAACATTTTACGCTAGCAACATTCCTCGCTGGCAACATTCAGTACCCGCGAAAGTTATAACATTTTTCGACTTCTACTTACTCAAGGGTATTTAAACTTCGTCATGCCGAAGCTTCCTTTCTTGTTTAATATTTATTTTTATACCCTTGCAGGGTATAATAATTTTAGTCAGAAGTTTGCAACGCAGTGAAGGAGATATTTCCGACCCTATAAAGTATATATATTCTTGATCAGCATCAACAGCCGAGTTGATCTACTCATGTCCGTCTGTCTGTCCCTCCGCCCGTTTCTACGCGAACTAGTCCCTCAGTTTTGAAGCTATCTGAACGAAACTTTGCAGATAGTCTTATTTATGCTCTCACTACTATATAAGTCAGAAGGGGCCAGATCGGACGACTATATTATATAGCTGCCATAGGAACGATCGATAAATTTTAATGAAAAAAATTTTAACTTAGCCAATTTTTAAGATATTTGCATTAAATTTGAGATTTGGCCATTATGTATTATTCCAGATGTCGGTTTTAATTTTATCAAAATCGGACTAGTAGTCCGATAATTTACGTTTACAAAAAAATTTAATTTCTGTGTTTTTTAACATAAATTTATCTATTCAGAGATATATAGCATTTTTATGTTTCTTCAAAATTTCGGTTTTAATTGTGTTAAAATCAAATGAATATATCAAGCAGCTGCCATAAAAACGATCGTTAAATGTAGAGAAAATGCAAAACTGTGAATGTAGAGTAACTTTAAAAAGGTTTTGTTTGTATAATGTGTATAAATGCTTTTTAAACTTTCATTTAGTTCGCATGCAAGCGAACAATTACTTTCTCGTATTTCTCTTATTCGAGGTTGACGGATAGTATAACGGAACACATTCCGTAAATAATGAATTCACGGCACTGTGTGTAGGGATCTTCGGGTAGCGTCAGCGGCGCCGCCCTGGCTAATGTAACTCTTACCGGGTCTGAAACGAAACAGAGATCAAGCAAGCGCTATAGGGAATTTCGTCTTGAGACAGCGAAATGTCGAACTAGTCAGCAATAAAATCATGCTGTGTGGAGGTAAAAAGTGTATTAGTGGAACTAGTTAAGGACCAAAAAGCCCCTGGGATTCGGCCGACTATATCATATAGCTGCCATAGGAACGATCGGTAAATTTTAATGAACAAAATTATATCTTAGCCAATTTTGAAGAAATTTGCATAAAATTTGAGATTTGTCCAATTTGTATTATTCTAGAATTTCGGTTTTAATTTGATCAAAATCGGACAACTATATCATACAGCTACCACAGGACCGATCGGGCAATTTTGAGGAAAAAATTTAACTTAACCAATTTTCATATATTTTTATAAAATTTGAGTCATGGCCATTTTGTATTATTCCAGATCTTCGGTTTTTATTTTGTTGCTCGAAACATTTTTCTCTCGCAATATTGTTTTATTCCAGTACGAAAAAGTAAGAACATTTATCTTCTCTTCTACTTGTTGCAAGGGTATTTAAACTTCTGCTTACCGAGCAAGAAAGGTATACTTGGGGACCGCTAGGTCAGCCGCAAGCTCGAGAGAACCCTAAGTCGGGGACCGCTAGGTCAGCCACGAGGGAGAAAGGTATACTTGGGGACCTCTAGGTCAGCCGCAAGCGCGAGAACCCTAATTCGGGGACCGCTAGGTCAGCCACGAGAGGGAAAGGTATACTTGGGGACCGCTAGGTCAGCGAGAGAGGTCTAACTACAATGTATTAATTGAACCAGATCGAATGATCCGGTCCAACCCAAAAAAGTGACTTTGGCTACTGACGACGGGAGGTCGGACCTCAACCGATCGCTGTCACTAAGACCCATACCAAGGCTGTGGCCCACCTTATATAGGGCCCCGGCGACGTTTAGTGTGCCCGCCGCCGATTCTTGATTTGCCACTTACTAGTGTGGCCGTCGAATTCTCGGTCCAGTATGACCCTCCTCGATTAATGGCGCGCGCGAGCCTCTAATTCAAATACATAGCGATTCCATTTTTTATGTCTCTATTTATAATTTATCAATAATGTATTTGGGCGCGTATGCGCGTCACAATACATATATTTAAAAATAATGTATGGACACACATTTGCAAAGAGTATCGAAAACAATATGTTTGTTAAATTGGATCCATATTTTTTAATTCTATTTTGTTTTCGATATTATATATTCTAATTTTTAGTTAGAAGTTTGCAACATAGTCAAGAAGAAATTTTTGACCTTATAAAGTATATATATTCTTGATCAGCATCAACAGCCGAGTCGATCTAGCCATGCCCGTCTGTCCGTCTGTCTGTATGTCCGTTCGTTTCTACGCAAACTAGTCGCTGAGTTTTTAAGTTTTCTGAATGAAACTTTGCACACAGTCTTCTATATAATTCGGAACGGGCCAGATCGGACGACTATATCATATAGCTGCCATAGGAAGGAACGGTAAATTTTAATAAATAAATTATAACTAACCCCGTTTTAAAGATATTTGCATCATATTTGAGATATGGTCATTTTGTAGTATTATAGAATTTCGATTTTAAATTTAGCAAAATCGGTCCACTATGTCATATAGCTGCCATAGCAACCTTTTTCGCTAGCAACATTCCTCGCTGGCAACATTTTTCTCTAGCAACAATTATTTAATGTCAGTACCCGCAAAGTTAGCTTCCTTTATTGTTGTATAATATGCCACTTATGAATGGCATATCACTATTATTTTTACTTATTTTACTTATACATTTCGATATCAAAAAGTATGTGTCAATTATGAATTTCTATGTTACTAATTGTATTGCCTTATTTAAAATTACCTGGGTGAATGTACCTGCCTATTATTTCGCTTTACAGGCCATACTATTCATCGGGCAGAAAATTTTTCGCTCAATGTTTTGTTTAAAATTAGTGTGCAACGCACTGCATAAATATTTGTGTACAACGCAGTGCACAAAACAAATTGGTTTAGTTGCGGTTAATCAAGCTTCCTGTGTCAGCTGGACGTCGCCGGTTGTTCAGACGAACATGAAGATACATATAAGAAAATATATAAGAATTTATGTAAATCTATTGAACCGCTGCAGCTATATAGTTTAAACTATTGGGTCTGCCTATGCCTAAAAATAAAACATCACTTGAGCATATCTTGAACTCCTGCATGGTTTTCAACCCCTAAAATAAGATGCAAGCGGTTCTGTAGCCTTTTCTTAAAATATAAGAAATATCGTTCAGTGGAAAATTCCTGCACATAGATAAGATCGTTCCCAAGTCTGGGAGCATATGGCCACTGCGTTGGTCTAGTTATACATAAGATTAGAACATGTGAATTTCATGTTAGCTACCTAAGCTAGGACTTTAAGAAATAAATTCAGTTTGAAATATCAACTCACGAATGAAGGTCTTCTTATTTGGATCTTTCATTTTGGTCAGTCGAGCCTTCGAAAAACTCTGCAGTTTCCCCCTCTATGGTAAGGGACTCAGAAAAAGGCCAACTCCTTATAAGCAAAGCAATTTACACTTGCAGCTAAAGGTAGCAAAAATAATTGACTCTTGTTTCCCCCTCTATGGTAAGGAGCAGAGTATAAATTTAAAAAAGTATACATTTTTAAAATAAAACAAACTCCTTATAGTCCAAATAGCTAAAGGTTGCTTTGTTTACCATTAAAAATTGTGGTAAGGGGTGCTTGAGGCCATACATCAGCAATTGTGAAAATAACAAGTAAGAAAGCTACAGTCGTTCGTGAACGACTGTTATATACCCTGTAAAAAAAATACAGCATGCCATGCTATCTCCTTCTATCCATTGGTTCAGTTCTATCTCTGTACCTTTCTAGCCATTTGGTTGCTCTCATCCTTTTTACGCTTCTTCTTTGTCATGGCTTTGACAACGATAAACAAAAATCAGCTGATCGCGACTTTTGCCTATTAGAGAAATGTAAACAAACTCGCTCTTTTCAAAACCACCACCATCTCATGCACTTGCGTGTGCAAGACAGAGACAGAGATAACCCTCTCTTTCTTGCGCACGGGAGTTAGTTTCTTGCGCTGTTGTTTTTTGGGAAGCTCCTGTTGCTAGCTGCCAAAATGATAACAAACTGATAAGTAAATAACTTTTGTGTTTTTTATCCGATCTTTACCAGATTTTCGGTATTGATACATGTACTACATATGCATGCCTATGCACAAAAGAAAAGATCTATGGTAATATTTGTGGCTGCAAAACGTTTTTTATTGATTTGCTGGGGAGTGGGAGGGAAATTTTAAAATCTGAAACAAACTTGATCTGCGTGCAAAACATTCCGACCTACATAGCGAATTTGGTGGCTCTAGCTCTTGTA
>VNJU01000176.1:0-13176 GCA_008042675.1 Drosophila seguyi
AAAGTTAGCAGGGCAACTTCTGAAAACTTCAATATTTCCAAAATCTTTTTTAGCCATAATTTGCCGTTAATTATTCGTAAATTATTCGTGAAAGAATTAAATTATTTGCTCTATTTTTTATAAATTTTTTTTAATTTTTAAAAAACACAAAGTTGCCCTGCTAAGTTGATATCAAGTTAGCAGGGCAACTTCTGAAAACTTCAATATTTCCAAAATCTTTTTTAGCCATAATTTGCCGTTAATTATTCGTAAATTATTCATGAAAGAATTAATTTTGTCGGTCGTCTATTTAAGTTTATATCTTAAATGAATGTTTTTCTTTATAAGCACATATACAGACAAAAATACTGCCGAACCTTATTGGCAACACCACCTTTTTTATCAAAACAGACTGTATATGTGCTTATAAAGAAAAACATTCATTTAAGATATAAACTTAAATAGACGACCGACAAATTTAATTCTTTCATGAATAATTTACGAATAATTAACGGCAAATTATGGCTAAAAAAGATTTTGGAAATATTGAAGTTTTCAGAAGTTGCCCTGCTAACTTTATATCAACTTAGCAGGGCAACTTTGTGTTTTTTAAAAATTAAAAAAATATATTAAAAATAGAGCAAATAATTTAATTCTTTCACGAATAATTTACGAATAATTAACGGCAAATTATGGCTAAAAAAAATTTTGGAAATCTTCAAGTTTTCAGGAGTTGCCCTGCTAACTTGATATCAACTTAGCAGGACATAAAAAAAAAAGGATAAAAAATTTAACGGCAAATTTTTTTCTTTCACGAATAATTAACGGATAATTAACGGCAAATTATTGCATAAACAAAATTTTGATTTTTTAAAGTTGCCTTGCTAACTTGATGGACATCATTTTAACGCAATTAGAGATTAAAACGAAAGCTATTGTTAATCCAACCAATCTCTCATATATTCACAAGTTATCGCTGTGACATCTCCACAATTTGAGCAGTTCTTGATCACTGGACAAATGCCGCAGGGCATCTGCACCAGGCCGGTTGGTGGTAAAGGAGAGTTGACCGCACGATAGACGAAGGATCCGTCTTGCTGGCGCACCCGCTCCGCATTGCCATCGTAGACGACAGTTTTCAGGATGGTCTCCAGATCGGCCTCGGCCAGGTTGACCTTGCTGATGCCCAGATCCGAGATGAATTTGTGCACCTCGTTGACCGTGCAGCAGGACATCTGCTTGAAGGCTAGGGGGCCCTCGCGTTTCTTCTCCGCTCCTTCGCGCTTCATCTGCAGGAATCGTAAGCACTGCTGGTTGAGCACGTCTACGAATTCCACCTCGAAATCCTGGTCCTGGTACCAGGCGCCGCCCGTAATTGAGAGATCAGGTTCCAGGTTGTAAAGCATATAAACCTTCTTTTTGCTGGCCTAAGGGAGAATCATAGAGTAGTCCCGAGATCCAACTTCCTGGATAAGACTTACATTCACTGACTTGACCGCCTTGATCAGCTTCTTCGTTTCCAGATTCTTGAGGATCTTATTTAACTGAATCATGTTCAGGTTAGACTTCATGCGTATGTCCCGGATCCAGATTCCTTTGTTCCCGCCCTCCTCCACGATGCCGTAGACCACCTTCTCCTCGTTGTCGGCATCCTTGGGCAGGGCGCTCTTCTTTTCCGGATCCTTGGCGCGGTACACCAGCTTTTCGCCCTTCTTCAGGATCTCGATTTCGCCATGCTGCAGCAGTACGTTCAGAGCCTCCACTCGCGTGGCCGGAGCCACGTCGGGCATCGCCTTGGTCAGGTCGTCATTGGTGGCGCCGGCCGGAATGCCCTGGATGACCGCCAGCAACAGTTGGGACGCCTCTGCCGCCATTGTGCCAAAGTCTGCAGGTTTTTAATTTAAAAGAATAAAGAATATTTCAGAAATATCGCAATACCCAAACAAACGAACAGCTGTTTCGTAGAAGAAACATCGATGAAATCGATGACATGGTATCGATGTTTCGCTACGCGATGAGATCGATGACGTGGTATCGCTGTTTCCCCACCTCAAATGCCACCTCGAAAATTCCGACCGACCTGCGAAAATAAAGTTAAATATATTAAGCGGGGAAAATACTATGCGATAGTCGCCCTACACACGCCGAGTGCAATTCCTCCGCGGCCCTTGGACCTTGGAGCTCTGAGTTCAAGGAAATGGGTCTGTGCAAGTGCCCGAAGCGGCTGGTGACCAACCAGTTTTGCTTCGAACATAGAGTCAATGTTTGCGAGCACTGCATGGTGCAGTCGCACCCTAAGGTATTGATGTTTTCGGCCCACTTGCTTCCCTAGCTCATTCCTCAAGCTTTCGCTTTCAGTGCATCGTCCAGTCGTATCTGCAGTGGCTGCGGGACAGCGACTACATTTCCAACTGCACCCTGTGCGGCACTACTCTGGAGCAGGGCGATTGTGTGCGTCTTGTCTGCTACCGTAAGGATATTAATATAACCTTCTACCCAAACACTGTATATTCGCTATTGCAGATGTATATCACTGGGACTGCCTAAACGCCCGCCAAGCGGCTTTGCCTGCCAACACAGCGCCCCGTGGCCATCAGTGCCCCGCCTGCAGCGTTGAGATCTTTCCAAACTCTAATCTGGTCTCTCCGGTGGCCGAGGCCCTTAAGAACTACCTGGCTCAGGTCAACTGGGGTCGCAACGGCCTTGGCCTGGCTTTGGTAAGTCTTTCTGCATCCATCACTTCCGCCCTAAACGCAATATTCTGTACAGCTCTCCGAGGAACAAAGCAGCAGCTTGAAGGCAATCAAGGCAAAGGTGGCTAACCAGGCGGCCGTCAGCAACATGACCAAAGTGCACCACATCCATTCCGGTGGCGAGCGGGAGCGTGCGAAGCCAAACGGCAACGACACCATGAGTCCACATTCCGTGCTCCTGATGGACGCATTCAATCCGCCGGGCGCCGGCGACTATGGTGCGTAGGGCTAACAGCTATATGGTAACCCCCGAGTGAATCACTTAATTTAAATATCTTCCCCCGCAGCCAGCAGCAGGCGTCCGCTGCTGCCACGTCAGTCGCCCATTGGCGGAACGGACCGGGACGACAACAAGTACCAGCGCCGCACGCCTGCGGAGCTCTTCTCGCGCTGGACGCGACGCTTCTACGCACCGTCCTCCCGGCCGCCTTGGCGCCGCACCTGGTTTTTGGTGCTCGCCGGTGTCCTGGCCTTCGTCCTGTTCGTCTATTTAATGGCCTGGCTGGGACGCGGCGGATCCGACTCAGTGGACGAGGGCTGGAATAACCCCAACCCGCAGCCCAACCACTACGAGTAGGGTGTTCATGCATATTCGAAACGAGCATACGTGGTATATAACCGATAATTCAATCCCCGAGTCCCGCAAAAATAAAACTTTTACAGCTATTTATATAACCTAACATTGCAACGCGAAATAATACAAGGATAAGTGAACTTAGTCAGCATGCGGTTTCAATGTCTGGTCACCGCTTCCGTCCTTCCGCGCCAATCTGACGATCTGCTTCCGTTTGACCGGCGTGGCTGGCTTCTGTTTCCGCTTGGGCGCATCCAGCACCTCGTCGTACTCGTGCAGCTTCTTGGCCAGGAAGTACATTTCGGCCAGGGCTATTATCAGGGCCACAATCACGCCCAGGAGAATGCGAAAGCCAAATGGCAGGGGTCCCACCATTAGGTTAACCCCAAAGAATCCGAAAGTAAAGCCAGCGGCAACGGAGAAGATGAACTGCGCCACGGCAATGATCTGCTTGTTGATGCTCTTAACTGAAAAGTAGGGAAAAAGGATCTGTCTGTGAGAACTTCATGGAGGGCTAGACTTTTCTTCGCTCACTCTGATAAGAAATTGTGTCTTCGGGAAAATTCTTCAGGCCGGCATCCACGTTCTTGGTCATCTTGTGGTACTCGCGGTTCTGCTGCTCTTCACGCAGTCTTTGGCAGCGGGCTTCCAGTTCAGGATTGCGCTGCTTTATTTCGTTCTCGGGCAGCACCAGCTCACAGGACTCGATCAGCTCGTGGAGGAACAACTCGGAGCGCTCCTCACGCCGTAAATTATTAAGTACTTCAGCGAGCCAGTGCAGGTCACTTAGATATAAGACATCCCTTATCTCTGGTCGTGGTTCGTCCGTCTTGTCCTCTTCCTCTTCCTGTGGCGAATCCAGCTTCTTTGCATATGTTGTAGTTTTTGATTGGTTGGGTATGTCAGCAGCGAGCTTCTTCAGTTGGTCTTGGTCGATTTTCGGACGCTGGCTGGGCAGCTCCCGATCTTTTATTATTTTTGTGCTAGTGGGAAGCTTATAGCCCTTAAGCTTCATTAGCTTGGCTACATTTTCGGGCACTTGCTCAAAGTATTCCTTCTGGGCGTCCAAAAAGATCAGCACTTTCTTGGAGGGCACCAGGCGCACCCTGGTGTCCACGATCGTCGACTTGAGCATGACTCCGACTACTTGGCAATGTTCAACTTAAGTTGCAAGTCCGAGTAGAGCTCTGCGATTTCCTCCTCTTTCTCCTCGAATGAGTTCTCGATGCGGCGATAGCCGTGCTCCAAATTGGTCAGAAACTCCGCTCGGCGCTGCTCACGTGCCCGTCGCGCTTCCTTCAACTGTGTGCTGGCCTGGAAAGTCAAAAAAATGCAATTAATCAATGATAAAGGGGTGAGATTGCGGTGACCCACTAACAGTACGTTCCACCTTTGCCTTCGCCAGCAGTGCGTTGACCCCGTCTAGCAGCTGATTCACTTCGGAAGAGAGCTGGGTCAGGTACTGGTTGCCGGATGCAATGCAGCGGTCAGAGAGATCGTACTTCAGGGAGCCTACGGTTTCGGTGACCTGAAAAAGTTTCTCCACTTCGCTGTCGTTGCGCCGCACCTCGAAATTCTCCAGGAAAGCCTCGATCTCGCCGTTCACGAACACGCGATGGTCTAGAATGCGAAGCGGCACCTTGTACAGATCTACAAGGAGTAAAAAATCACGGTTATCTACGCTTTTCCATAGGCTTTTCCGAGTGCGTACCTCGTCCGACTTGGCTTATCATTATTTTGCTCCACCTACAGCTGTCACATGAGTGCGGCGTTGCCAGATGTTTAGGCACACAATAGTTGGTCACACGCAGTGGCTTCAAATCACAAAATTTGGTAAATGGAAATATTAAAAATTAATAAAAAAGTCCGCTAGATTTTTAGTGGATTTCTACTTGTTTCATAATAACTTCCTTTTATTTAAAAGAAGCCCGTTGACATTAGCCAGTTTGGCCAGGTGTGGCAAGCTGCCAGCTGTCAGATTTTGCTAGCACCGTCTGGTCACACAGCACTCACGTACTCCATTTCATTTCCCGCAGCAGGCGAAGCCCGTAGAAAATTACCCAACTTAAGCGCCACGGCCAGGATGAGTGAGGAATTCAAGCTGCCCAAGCGCTCCCGCAAGCGTACCCGGGACGTGAAGCGCAAGGCCCGGCCGGAGCTGGACGGCGAGAACGCGTGGTCTGCGATGCGGTACTGCGAGAATTTTGAGCCGTTTTGGGACTTCACCGACAACCTGGAGCGCATCGAAGAGTCGGAGGTTCCATGCGAGGAGTTCATTGAACGCTTCGAGCGTCCCTACAAGCCGGTGGTCATCCGCGGCTGCACCGACGGCTGGCTAGCCCTGGAGAAGTGGACGCTGTCCCGCCTGGCCAAGAAGTATCGCAACCAGAAGTTCAAGTGCGGAGAGGACAACGAAGGATACTCGGTCAAGATGAAGATGAAGTACTACGTGGAGTACATGCAGGGCACGCGCGATGACAGCCCGCTGTATATTTTTGATAGCAGCTTCGGCGAGCACCACCGCCGGCGCAAGCTGCTGGACGACTACGTGGTGCCGAAGTACTTCCGGGACGACCTCTTCCAATTCTGCGGCGAGAGCCGTCGTCCGCCGTACCGCTGGTTCGTGATGGGGCCAGCCCGCTCCGGCACCGGCATTCACATTGATCCACTGGGCACCAGCGCGTGGAACACACTCATCCGCGGCCACAAGCGATGGTGCATGTTTCCCACGCAAACCCCCAAGGAAATGCTGAAGGTGACCAGCGCGATGGGCGGTAAGCAGCGCGACGAGGCCATTACCTGGTTCAGCACTATTTACCCGCGCACCAAGCTTCCTTCCTGGCCGGAGCAGTACCGGCCCATCGAGGTCCTGCAGGGCGAGGGCGAGACGGTGTTTGTGCCCGGCGGCTGGTGGCACGTGGTGCTCAACCTGGACGACACCATCGCCATCACCCAGAACTTTAGTTCGCACACGAACTTTCCGTGCGTCTGGCACAAGACGGTTCGCGGGCGGCCGAAGCTGTCTCGGAAGTGGCTGCGCGTGCTACGTGAGCAACGGCCGGAGCTGGCCCAGATCGCCGATAGTATTAACATTAACGAGAGCACCGGGTTCGCGTCGGACAGCTCAAGCAACTCTAGCTCCTCTTCCTCCTCAAGCAGTTCCTCGTCGTCGTCGGAGAGCGAAGGGGAGGGCGGCGGCGACTCAAATACTGACAGCGGTCAGGAGAGCCTTACTGCCAAGAAGAAGAAAAAACGGCGCATGGCGGGGGGCAGCTCCATGGGCGGCTCCTCGCGTTCCTGATGTAGGGAGCGGGCCAAGCGCAAAGGCTTGCTCATGCGCCTCTTTCAACGGCAGCTGATGCTGCTCCGGCGACTGCCCCGCTGCCGGCGCAGTTAGCACTAGGATCAGTGGATCAGCCAGCGGCACCGCAGTCTGGCCGATTCATCACAGTTTTGTAATATTTTTCTACATAGACAAGCGAACGAACACATGTTTTGCAGCTCTTTGATTGCGTGCTGACCCCCAACGGAAGTAAGCCTGCCCTTGATTTCAATAGATGCTCCAACACATGACTCATTAGCGTAAAACTTAAATGCAACAATAAATAAATCCAATATATTTGTAAAATGGTTGTGTTTAATTGGTCCAGCATAATTAATTTAAGAGTTATTGTGCACCTATTCCTAGGGAAACATGTTAATCAAGCCTCCTTTAAAATCTTCCCACTTCCCTATGGACAGAATCAGAAATCTGACCGTCCTACCCAATCAAAAAATTTTAAAGAACATTTCTCCAGTTGTATTTTACAAAATTACTTTTCTCCGTTTTATTTAGAATCCTTCTTGCGAACAAAATGCGATTTTATATAAATGGTTTCCCCGTTTTTTGTATTGTATATTGTAAAAGAAACAAAGTACATCCACATGACATGCAACTTAAGCAATTTTAGCTAAATTAAAATTTATGTATTATTATAGGATGGGGAAGAAATGGCGACATGGAAGGTGTTTGTATATATTTTGCCGCCAAACTAAACTTGAAATGTACAATTCAGAATGGGTTAAATAAAAGGTGGAGAACTAAATTTTATTTACGGAACAGCGTCGTTGAAAGCACATGCTCTTAAATAAATCACCTTTAATTTGCTACAATTTGTTATTCATAATTATTATTAAAAATTCTCCCTTGCGTACTCATTTGAACCTTCCTCCACAGTTTTCTCTTTTCTTGAGATGGTCTAGATAGAAAAGTTGTTTGCACTTTGCACTTTGATGTTGTGTCTCTGTGGTGTGGCTGAATGTCAGACAGTGTCGTGTTATTACAGATGTACATAGTTTTCTTTTGTTGTTTTTATTATAATTATGAAATATTTGTAATTGTTTTGTATAAATTAGACATTGCGCACGCAGCTTCGTTTTGCTTAAGGTCTGACGGTTTGGGTCGGGTTTTTCATGTTAATTTCCTTTCGGTTCTGTTCTGTTGCGGTCTGATGTGGGTAGTATTTAAATTTTGTTTTTAGCCAAGTTCTCTGGGTTGAGTGTTGAATTATGGTTGGTGTTGTTGTTTTGTTAAATCTGACTTAATCGATATACTGCGCTAACCAACGGAAACCTTCGCCGTAGCCCTGTCGCTTCAGCACGGAACACATGAACAATTCCAACGGGCGGCCGGGCAAATCGGCGCGAGCAACCTTGCCCTGAAAATCAAACAAAATATAATCATTATTAATCAATAATCATAATATGTATTCATTCAGATAGTCCTAATCGAGGGGGTTCTTGTTTACCTTGCCGGTCGTCAGCTGATACAGTCCAAACACATTTCTCAGCTCATCTTCACTGGCCGCGCCGGGCTTATCGATTTTGTTGCCCAATATAAGCACGGGGCAGTTGGAGAGCGCCTCATCCGTAAGCAGCGAATCCAGTTCGTTTTTGCTCTCCTGGAAGCGGCCGCGGTCCCAGGCGTCTATTAAGAACACGATGGCATCCACGGCGGGGAAGTAGTCCTTCCAGACGCGTCGTGCTGCAAACCGAAGAAAGTAGATTATAGGACATTTCTGGTAAGAGTTTTGTAAAGATTATACATCTGAAAATAATTAATTATCGCTTGAATCTATTGAATCTATAAAAGACTAAAGAAGTAACACCAAATTCGATTACAAAAATCTATTTATAAAAAATTTTTTTAAAGGGTAACTTACTAGCCGACAATTTTAGGCTCACAATCTATTGAATTTACTTAACATAAACTAGGAACACACAAAAACCACTGTTCACTCTTATCAGCTAGTAAGTTTTGATATCTTTTTGCCGCTGAGGCGTGTTTGCGCTGCCATCTTTACTCCGATCACGGTTGGCTTGCTCCAAAACAGAAACCGATCGTCATCATGACAAGCTCTACTAATATTACGAAAGCTAACGTGCAAGTGCTTCTTTATCAATAAATATTTGCCGCACTATAAGTCATTTCATGATGTTTTAATTGTTTTACTAATATTCTTCTAATAAATACATTTTTGTGGGAAAACGGATGTTTGCCTTCTAAGAACAATTTTTTTTTCTGCTGTCTGATCTTGCGCTTTTGTTTTGTTTGTTATCTATATAGAAGGTTTGCCTTCATACTTATATTATTCATGAATAAGTATTTCGCGTATACAAGCACAGTGGTTTGTGATATTGGTTTTCAATATTAAAGTATATCTGAGCTTTACACTTGAGCGATTAAATTAATGGAATTAATGCATGTTTTCTAAGACCTTCGAAAATGACTATTAAGTTCCTACGATCTTATGGAATTTCTCTCGTCAAAATGTAAACCTGTTGAGCAGGTAGATAGTTTGAAGACCACTGCTGTAGCATTACATGGATGGGCTCTCGAGTGAGTGGCGCTGATTGAACGCAACAAATGTGTGTAAAGAGTGTAAAGCTCTGAGGATGTGTGGGTCAGGCGCTGTGCTATATTTCATGCTGATTGTCGTTAGATCTGGCTCTTTTGCATGTGTCGCCCTTGTGACAGACTGGTCTATATTTAGCCAGCGGGCACGTTCGGGAATGTGCAAAAATTGATTGCACGTTCTCTTTAGGCTCTGGGTGAAGCCGATGAGAACGGAACTTACCCTGAGTGTGGCCACCCAAGTCGAATGTAGTGAAGCGCATGTTGCCGATGGACAGCTCCTCGGATGCTGAAATTGATAGTTTAAATCGGGGTTAAATGGTGAAATTAAACCGTGGACGCTACGAGGGAGACTCACTTGGATGCAGCGTGGGCACATGCTGCGCCAACTTATCATCTTTGAGCATATGCAATAGTGTGGTTTTACCAGCATTATCAAGGCCCAGGAACAATAATTTGCCAGACTTTTTCCACAGACCTGTAACGAGCGAAGAAATTTTAGATTGATATGCGAGACTTTGTCTTGGTCGTCACAAATTATAATAATTATGTACGCAGCTAAACAAATACTAATGACGGATCACTTGTGTTTGCGCTACCACAGACAAAGAAGCCTACGGACAATAGAGGTGGAAATGATATAACTCAGAGTTTAACTTGGTTAGAAGTAGAGAATTGCTCTCCTAATAATTATATCAAGAAAGGAACTTCGCAACATCTAAAGAAATTTAATATATTTTTAATAAGCAAGTATCAATGATTTTACATTTTAAACAAATTATACAATAATAAAAATACCAAAGAAAAGGAGAAACTTAAAAAATTTTTACTTTATATGCGTAATATTTCCCAAAATTTACGATTTTTAAATGTATACTATGTTTTTAGAGAATCATATTTGTTACTATATTCCTGTAAAGGAAGCTATTGTCTTGCCCTTATCTGTAGCATCAGACGAATTTCGGTTTCTTTTGTTTGGCCGTCTGGCGTCGTTGCTGTTGCTTTGTTGGCACCCGCTCAAGAAGCAACGCTCCCCCATGGCACAATGTCAGATGTTCCGAGGCGACCTCGGCCCGACTCTTACCCAGGTATCCCAGCACTCCGGTGAACCAGTCCCAGATAAACATCCTGCTTGGTTCTTGTGGTTATCGGTCGCGGGTTGCGGGTGGCTCCAAAAGCTGAGTGTGTGTTTTTTGGGGGGAAGAGAGCTGCTGCTGCTGTGTTATACGGCTGTGCGGAAGAGATTGGCAGAGGGGATTGGTAAATATAGTATAGACTTAGTAAAGCATTGCATTTGTGCGCAATTAGAAGCTCAGGATCAATGTCCAGTTAAAAAAGAAACACAATAGCGGAAGCAACGGCGGCGGCAACAAGAGCTTCGACTTATTGGAAATCAATTCTACGGCGGCTTCGCTTCCGGATGGAAACCTTGACACACATACGGCCGGGTGGACCTTGTTGCCAGCGCTTCCTGCCGCTTGCGCGCTCTCGAATGTCCGTTGGGCTCATTTTCGGGCCATTATTCGGTTAATTAGGTTAAAAACCTGTTCTTTGTCAACTGGGCAACACTTTCTTTCATCTTTCTCTCTTTTTCCCTCGTCCGATTGCGGGCGCGTGTGTGTGAGAGAGCTTGGGTGTGTGTGCGGGGCGAGTGTGTACGTCTATGTGTGGAACTACGTGGTAGCACGCATTATACTTTATAATATCTCTTGCTTTTGTGCACATTTCGTAATCATACTTTGGAACGGAGGTTCACCCTGGTTATTAATTTTCTTTTTGGCGACACACCGCCGCCGCCGCCGACGCACCCTTGATCTCAAGGCGTAGCAGGGGATTTCGAATTGGAATTTGCACTACGTGGACGCATTTAGGGATTTCGTATCGGGTTCAATTTGCTAGTGCTGTCTTGCCGCTGCTGCCGCGTTGCTCCTTAAGTCCGTGCGGTTCGTCGCGTCTCTTATGGATGCTGGTTACCGTGCATGTGCTGTGTAATTGCCAATTATAAACTTAATTCCTTTTTACCTCACGTTTAGTCAGTTTTTTCTAATCAAAAGCCCTAGTGTGACCAGAGCGCGGTATTGGCATTACGATTAGTCGGTAGGGTTTTTGATAATATATCAAATAAATCCAATATATCGATATTTTTTAAAGGATGACACGACAGTCAGTTTTCCCAAATATCGAAATTGCGATATTTTTATTTAATATTGTTCGTTATTTTTTAAAAAGACGAACAACAACCCATGCTAGTCCCTATACCAATCCAAGAAAAGCCTGTGTATACAAAAGCCAGAAAGAAAAATGTATGAAAAGTTTGCCAAAGTTACATTTTGTAATAAATTAAAAAATATCTTAATTCTATAACTTTATTTATGTGTAAGAAATGTCAACAATAAGCATTTTCAGTAATCCTTTTAATATTTATTTTTTTATGTAACATAAACACAATAAATAATAACAATAATAAAGCATTCTTAGCCGTTTTTATTTTGTTTGCGATTAATAACAAAGTGTAACAGTGATTCTGAACTTTTAAAGTGAACTAGTACAGATTGGTCGAATATAACACAAAACTTTGTTCAAAATTTTTCTAACACCCTTAAAATTAAATTATTGTTCAAAAACGTTTTTAGGTACATTTTCGCTTTGAAAAATTCTAGCTCGAAAAGTTGTTGACCAATTTATAAAAACTCCTGGCCTTTTTTATAGCTTTGTGAAGCAGCTTACAGGAAAAAAATAACTTATTGTTTGTTTCAAATGAGAAATACATAATTTCTGCTTGGAAAAAATGATGGAGGAGATCCGGTGATCCGATCGTCGTCACCCATCTAACCAGGAATTAATATGCCCGCCTGAGTGGACAAATGTGGATTTGGCTGATGCGCTCTTACCTCCTTGTGGCCGTTCCTGATGAACGGGACGGATCGCACGACTATATCATAAAGATGCCATAGGAACGATTTGAAAATTTTGAAGAAAAAATAGAACTTAGCAACTTTTCTTAAAATGTTAGACATGGGAATTTTTTATTATAATATAATTTTGGATCTAATTTTATCAAAATCGGACTTCTATATCATATAGCTGCCATAGAAGCGATCATTAAATGTAGAGGAAAGTGCAAATCTGTAAATGTAATACTGTAACTATAAAACTGTAAATATATTATGAATAGGAAAATATTAAAAGCGAAGTTTTATGATAAGTAAAATGATTTATATGATTCCTGTTAATTTTTAATTTCATTTTATCAAATTGGATTACATTGATCTAGTTGTAAGCTGCTAGGGTATACAAACTTCGGCGTACCGAAGTTAGCTTCTTTTCTTGCTTATTTTGATAAATAGAATATCATCCATACAATCTTGAAAATATCCGACAACTCTATTAGTGTTTTTCCTAATCGAATATTGTGGCCAGAGCTCTGTAAATGGGCTGCTATAGTTTCGTAGCCCTGGCAGTTTTTTGGCGTCTGGCTTCGTTGTTTAAGGTGGCAGCACTGGTCGATCGGAAAGAAATCTAGCTGGTAACTCCGACTAGAATGTGACCGGACTGGCAATTTGAAAATAGCTATTTCTCTTAATATAACCCTTAACGACAAACAGCTTATAAAGAATCGAACGAACTAAAGCACGGTATCCAGACAGAAGAAAACTGTTCCAAAGCAGTGAGAGAGAGCGAGAGGCAAATAGTTTGGAACAGCTTGTCCCCGAGGTCTGTTTCGAAGCGCGGTATCCAGTTCAGATTCGGAAATACTAGAGAGGTGCAAGATTTAGGAGATTATTTGAAGGCGCACTTTTAGTATTTTCATAACGCGTCGACGAAAAGAATAAAAATTTTAATAAAACAGTTTGTCCCCTATGTTTGCTTCTCGCTCTGCCCTTCACATATTTCAAAGTATGGATCCCGCCACAAACAATAATGCGTAGAAAAGTCGAATCCAGAAGTTAAAAGAGCAATACAGTCTTAAATAATTT
>VNJU01000178.1:0-22370 GCA_008042675.1 Drosophila seguyi
AATGCAAATTTGTGCAATTTCCAAAGTATTGTATTTGCCTACATAAATTTATTTAAGACTGCATTTGCTCTTTTAACTCCTGAATTCGACTTTTCTACGCATTATTCTTTGTGGCGGGATTCATACTTTGAAATATGTGAAGGGCAGAGCGAGAGGCAAACATCGGGGACAAACAGTTTTATTAAA
Organism: Drosophila seguyi; assembly: GCA_008042675.1. Classification (NCBI taxonomy): domain Eukaryota; kingdom Metazoa; phylum Arthropoda; class Insecta; order Diptera; family Drosophilidae; genus Drosophila; species Drosophila seguyi. The sequence continues at coordinate 187 of VNJU01000178.1, forward strand.
ATTTTTATTCTTTTCGTCGACGCGTTATGGAAATACTAAAAGTGCACCTTCAAATAATCTCCTAAATCTTGCACCTTTCTAGTATTTTCGAATCTGAACTGGATACCGCTCTTCGAAATAGACCTCGGGGACAAGCTGTTCCAAACTATTTGCCTCTCGCTCTCTCTCACTGCTTTGGAACAGTTTTCTTCTGTCTGGATACCGTGCTTAACAGTGCATTTTATTCAGAATATAGTGATTTGCGGTAAGAATTTGTACAAATTTATAAAAAATACCGGATTGGATAAAAACTTAGTGATAAATGGATTGAGGGCCCCAAAAAAGATTCTTAACAACAGAGGCATTTTGCACGTCTTGTTATTTAATTTAGCTATTTTTTGCCTATTTTAGTTGGCCTGTCCAGCTATAAACACGCGTCGAAAACCGTGCAGTAGGTTGGAGAAACAAAAATATCTTCGTCGTATCGATCGATTGTTTTTCCAGCTCTAGTTCACAGTGCCAGTGCCAGTGTTGCCAGCTTAGCTTTGTTTAAGCTAGATCTAGCTTATATCGCCCATTTTATAAATATCGATTACTTCAACTGTAGGTTTCATCTCTAATTTTATTCAAAAAAGTTGTTTGGAACCATGCGGACGTACGGCCACGATTCTGTTTGTTGTTAAGCGCGATTAAAATTGTTAATAATAATAAAATGTCTACTTAATAAATCTTAAAATTCGTGCCTGTTTATAAAAAAGAAATTAAACCTTATTATCAAGTACAAAAAGCTGAATAACAAAATAAAAAAAAATAAAATTATATGTGTGTCGCCGTTTGGTTACGACAGTTTGTGCTCTGATGTATGTAGATATTAATGCACACATGTATATTGGCATATTGTTTTAAATTATACGTGTGAATGTAAATAACAAGAAATGCATAAATATGTGAGTGTTAATCGGGCGCCGACATAACCAGAGTTTTGCGATCATTCGTTCTACGAAACTCGTGCGTGTGTATGTGCATAAATGATATGTGTACAAGTGATGTGTACATCAAGATTGATTTTCTTATAAATGGAAGAAAATAAATAAAAGCAAAATAGTGCTTTCTTAATTGTGCAAAACTTTGTTTTCTTCGTTAAAATTCAGTAATAACTGAAGAAAACTGTATAACCATGAGTGGCCGACGGCATATCATAATCATATTTAGTAAAATCAAAATGTACAAAAACATCACAGTACATCATACTGTGTTTTCATCGCTTGGATATTAATGCATAAATATTAAGTAAGTACTAAAACATAACTTAAATATTTCTATACAAATTTCTCGTTAAAAGCCTCATGTGTAGTTTTTAAATTCATAAGAATTCCATTGCATTGGTATGCATACATACATACCTTTGCATGTATTATACCCCTGTGGTGGTATACATACGTACACACTTATATACAATAAAGAGGATCGTACGTGTGGATCGTATGTATACCATTTATACACACACATTGCTGTGGCATCTACTTTGTTATTTATTACATATTTATTTGCTAAAAAAAATAAATCTGTTTTCTGTATTCTGTTTTACACGCATATTTTGTGTTGTATTTTCGGTCTCTACCTGTTGATATCCACACAATCATCTTCGTTTAAAATAGAAACTCGTTGTGTCATTAGTCTTGCGACCCCGATGCGTATTCTTCTTTGTTGTTTTTGTTGCACCTTATGGAGGAGTTTCTTTTTTTCTTTAACAAGCATGTAGTTAGGAACTACCTACCCATCCATGAAAATCTTAGGATGTGATCTTTAGCAGGTAGCCAACAAAATCCACACGAATACAGCCGAGGTCAAGCTGATAGAACTTTAGCTTGATTATAAAGCTTAGCTTACATTTAAAAGTGATTTTTATTATAGCGGTGATTTTTAAATAAAGTTGCTAAATTCCCTTATGTATATCATAAATAAATCAATTTTCGCGGCTAGGTTTTTTATTGTATGTGTCTGCCCATAGATAACGCTGTACAGTGACAATAATAATATTCGACCTAATGCGAATTGTTTAAGTTTTCTATTAAAAAGAAATTTTACCTTTTGGGTGTATGGATAAAAACAGACTTTTATAAAATAATATGCGAAAGACTTGCTACAGATATTAAGGAAATAATTCAAGATACAAAACGAGGGAGTTCCTTTAACATATGCTCTTTAGATTCGTGTTTTGTAACCAGATGCTTGTGTAATTTAAATAGTAACAATTTATAAATATAAATATATAAGTAACAAAATCTTTTTTAACTGGATATTATGGTCTTAAAATCTTTGGACTGCAAAATAAATGTTTCCTTTCTTCCTTTAAAATTTGCGAATAAATCTTATAACTTTTTTACAGTAATGTCGGCAATTGTCATCGATCAGCGTTATGAATATTAATAAATTAACCTGTACTGTAAAGTTTATAAACTAATAAACCGTCGTCAAACTAACGCCTGGGAAAGGAGCGAAAAATGCCGCATACACACACCAGGCATGGATCATCTGGGGATGATTTATGCAGCACAGACGAAGTTAAGATATTTAAAGACGAAGGGGATCGTGAAGATGATAAAATTTCATCTGAAAACTTATTAGTAGAAGAGAAATCAAGCTTAATTGATTTAACGGAAAGTGAGGTGAGATTAACAAATCTATTATTACCTTAAAAAGATATATGCAAGTTAACTGTTTATGAGTTTTAGATTCAGCTTTTTTGGCATTACAAAAATCAGTATCGATTCAAAAACTAATCATAAACAGTTGACAGAATACATCTGTAACATTTATTGATTTTGCTCATATCTTAAAAATGTTATATTGTCTTTTTTGTAACTTTAGGAAAAGAGTCAAAAAGTAGCCCGGCCCGACCACAGCCCTGTTTTCAGTAAGTATACATTTTTAATTACAAAACATATTAATTTAATTATATTGAAGCAATCCCACATTGCACAATTGTCTACCGTGAAAATCGAACCCACGACCGACCGCCCCGAATTGTTGTTTTAAAATATTTGAAGGTATAGGAGTTGTATGAAATCTCCCGAGTGCACAGAATTATCCGGTATCCGGTATCCATCATATACATAGCTGCCAAAGGAATATGTATATCAATTCATTTAGTTCGATCGTAACATTTTTCGCTCGCAAAAATTTTTTTTATGTCAGTACTCGAGAAAGCAAAAAAAGTCTGAACATTTTTCTTTTTCTTCTTACTGCAACGGTATTTAATGTTCGGCAAGCCGAAGTTAGCTTCCTTTCTTGTTTTATTTTTTCGAATTTTTTTTATCAAACTGGAAGTCAAAATCAGATTTTTGACTAAAAATATAACAAAGTAAAAAATTAAAGAAAATGCGGTACCTGTAGAATTATTTGAAGAATTTTTTTTTGCCATATTTCCAATTGATCGGTCCATTAGATTTTAAGTTATCATGTACACCGATTTTAAAAATGAGACTTTTCACGAGATCGCTTTTAAGTTTTTAATGCGCATTGAAAACCAAACGCGACCTCCGTTAAAATCTTCATTTTTTTAAATTCACTTCTAAAGGTACCATTACATGCATATAGATATGTACAAATGCCGTTAGGCATCCTAAATTGATTTAACCCTTAAAGCTAACATTCGGAAATGCTGTAAAAAGTGTGATATAAAAAGTAAAACCGGTCAATTTATTTACAAAATGCCTCTTCAGACGAAAAGACTGCATTTTCATAAGAAGAGTCACTCCTGAAAGTGAAAATATTCAGAAGAAAAGTCACTACACAAACGTGACAGTCACGAAAGATATGATTAGCGGCAGGGAAACCTTTCTCAATATAAACATATAAACGATATACATATATACAATATATATATATATATATATATATATATATTACTGTGTGCTGGCTGTAGTGGTATTGTTTTAATAACGTGCTCGCCGAGCAGAGAGGAGAGAGTCTACTTAAAGAGAGAATATTTTTACTAGGGAGAGAACTGCGTAAGAAGGGGGGAAGAGTGGAAAAGGTGGAGCTTCGGAAGAAATAAACCGGCTGCTCTGCGTTGACTTAAACTTTGGGATCCACATCCACCAATATTCATGGTGCTAACAAGGTGATGAAGATCGTTCACCGACGGACACGCTACTTTATTTTTTTTTTTCTTAATGTTTGTATGTATATTTTTTGTTTGTTTTTTATTGTATATCTGAAGAGCTTTTACAGAGAAAAATTTTATATTTTAACTTCAGCAAATTATAGAAACAGAACTTAACTAGGCCTAACTTTCTCAGCACGCTAAAATATCTATAGAAATTCATAGCATAGTTTTTCTTCAACTGAGAACAATGCTTGTATTTTTTAATGAAAATTATTTCAGAACATCAAATATTTCAAATAATCTATATTCATAAGTATCTTAAGAAACCATACATATGTACATATGTATACTTATTTATATTTCATTCATCCTTATTTCTTAAGACATTTTTAAACCTGTTGCCTTTGATACACTTATGGTACAGTTGCGGTCGAAAAAGTAGCAATAAAATATGAAAGATTTTACCTTGTTTTTTTTTTTTAAGATAATAGAATAGCTTTTGAGAATTACTGACTTGTATAAAATATATATGCTTATTTATATTTCATTCATCCTTATTTATTTTTAAAAGAAAATAATTGAGTAATATTCATGTTTATATTAATTTTTTTTAAATCGTTGTGGCATATATATTATTTGGTTAGTACATATATAATTCGCAGAGTATAATATATATGATTTGGTTAGTACATATATAATTCACAGAGTATAATATATTTTTAATTATGATTGCAATTGTACACACATATGTACATATTTTAGAATCCGGAAGTTGTATGTGGTAGGAATATATTAAAACCGAATAAAATGCATTCAGACATGGTCCTTTTCCATACATATGCGTATGGCCAAAATATATATATATGTAAGGCACAAGATTAAATTTTATTTTGTCAGTGTATCCTTGAAAATTAATGGGTTTTCGCTGGAATTTTTTAAGTCTCATCGTGCTTGCTTAACTTTCCTGGTTTTGGTTCTCGACATTGTCTCTTGTCTTTTTTTGCACGATTTTACTTTCTGGTTTGGTGTTCAAATTTTAGGTAATTCTTGTGGCAAATGTATAGTTAATAATTTGAATACACAATATTTGAGGTATTAAAAAAAATTTTGTAATGTGCATACCCTTGCAGGGTATTATAATTTTAGTCAGAAGTTTTCAAGGCATTAAAGGAGACATTTCCGACCCTATAAAGTATATATATTCTTGATCAGCAACAATAGCCGAGTCGAATTAGCCATGTCCGTCTGTCTGTCTGTCTACCCGTTTCTACGCAAACAAGTCCCTCAGTTTTGAAGCTATCTGAATGAAACTTTACAAATAGCATTCTATATGCTCTCTCTACTATAAAAGTCGGGACCGGCCAGATAGAAACTATATTATATAGCTGCATATATGTTCATGAAATTTATTTTAAAAAATTGCATTCCGAAGTTTTTCAAGATATTTGTATCTACTCATAAATATATCCATTAGATATTCCAGAATTTCGGTTTTAATTTGATCAAAAACGGACCACTATAACATATAGCTGATGAATATATTTATCTGTTTGGCTTTGTTGCTCGCAAAATTTTTTGCCACCAACATTCTTTGTTGGCAACATTTATTTTACATTTCTTCTACTTACTGTCTGATTTTTATAAAATGTAAACCGAAATTGTAAAAGAATACAAAATGGGCAGATCTAAAATGTTATGCAAATATCGTAAAAATTGGCTAAGTTATAATTTTTTTCATTAAAATTTCTAATCGTTCCTATGATTTAGTCGTCCGATCCGGCCCGTTCCGTTGTATATTAGTGGGAGCATATAGAAGACTATCTGCAAAGTTTCGATCAGATAGCTTCAAAACTGAGGGACTAGTTTGCGTAGAAACGGGCGCACGGACAGACAGACGAACAGACGGACATGGCTAGATCAACTCGGCTGTTGATGCTGATCAAGAATATATATACTTTATAGGGTCGGATAAGTCTCCTTCATATAGGAATATATATATATATATATCTGATTGGCTTTGTTGCTCGCAACATTTATGATGTTGGCATCGTTGGATCATTCGTTGCCGGCAACATTTTCCTTCCGCAACATTTATTTATTGTCAGTACCCGAGAAAGCGAAAAGTACAGAAAATTGTTTTCTACCACTTACTGCAAGGGTATTGAAACTTCGGCATGCCGAAGTTAGCTTCCTTTCTTGTCTGTTTTAATTGTATGCTACTAGGATAATTATATCATTATAGATGCAAAAGGTATAAGAAACTATTAAAAGCCAGCATTTATGATATGCATACATGATTTATATTTTTTTTGTTAGTTTTTCGTTTCATTTAATAAAAATTGGATTTAATTATAATAATTCAATTGTAAGCTGCAAGGGTATACCAACTTTGGCGTGTCAAAGTTAGCTTCCTTTCTTATTACAGAATATTCTTAATATGTTCTTAAAAAAAAAACATAAATATATANACCGAAATTGTAAAAGAATACAAAATGGGCAGATCTAAAATGTTATGCAAATATCGTAAAAATTGGCTAAGTTATAATTTTTTTCATTAAAATTTCTAATCGTTCCTATGATTTAGTCGTCCGATCCGGCCCGTTCCGTTGTATATTAGTGGGAGCATATAGAAGACTATCTGCAAAGTTTCGATCAGATAGCTTCAAAACTGAGGGACTAGTTTGCGTAGAAACGGGCGCACGGACAGACAGACGAACAGACGGACATGGCTAGATCAACTCGGCTGTTGATGCTGATCAAGAATATATATACTTTATAGGGTCGGATAAGTCTCCTTCATATAGGAATATATATATATATATATCTGATTGGCTTTGTTGCTCGCAACATTTATGATGTTGGCATCGTTGGATCATTCGTTGCCGGCAACATTTTCCTTCCGCAACATTTATTTATTGTCAGTACCCGAGAAAGCGAAAAGTACAGAAAATTGTTTTCTACCACTTACTGCAAGGGTATTGAAACTTCGGCATGCCGAAGTTAGCTTCCTTTCTTGTCTGTTTTAATTGTATGCTACTAGGATAATTATATCATTATAGATGCAAAAGGTATAAGAAACTATTAAAAGCCAGCATTTATGATATGCATACATGATTTATATTTTTTTTGTTAGTTTTTCGTTTCATTTAATAAAAATTGGATTTAATTATAATAATTCAATTGTAAGCTGCAAGGGTATACCAACTTTGGCGTGTCAAAGTTAGCTTCCTTTCTTATTACAGAATATTCTTAATATGTTCTTAAAAAAAAAACATAAATATATAAAAATATTTTTTCAGATAAGCTCGATACGCACTCGCCAAGCTTCAATATGGGGTACCTGGTCTCACCTTACTCATATGCAAATGGTGCTGCAAATGGTCTGCCAGTTACAATGGTGAGTTAATTTTATATTCATTATACTGTTATTAGTACTATTATTATTATTTATATACCCTTGCAGGGTATTATACTTTAAGTCAGAAGTTTGCAACGCAGAGAAGGAGACATTTGCGACCCTATAGACATGGCCATTTCGTATTATTCCAGAATTTCGTTTTTAATTTTATCCTTGACTTTGTTGCTCGCAACATTTAGTTCGTTGCCAACATTATTCGCTAGCAACATTTTTGTCCCGCAAAATTAATTTTATGTCATTACCCGAGAAAGCGAAAAAGTCAGAACACATTTCTTGTTATTCAACTTACTGGAAGTTAGCTTCCTTTCTTATTTTTTTGTTTTTGTGTGTGTTTTTTTTTTAATTTTTTGCCAAGTTTTAATTCAGTGTGTCGCCATTTTTTGCTTTTGAATTGTTTCTTTGGGGGTTGGTTTTGCAATTTTCAAATCAAAATTTATACCCAATACTCCTCTTACCTTGGGGGTGGTTATTTTTTTGTATTTCTCTTATTGCGTATATAGTACTTATTTCTTTCCGTACATCTGAGGAAAACGAGCTGCAATCAATATTTACGGAGGCTGAAAACAAGAAAAAAGCAAAAGCATTGCGTTTTTCTTTTTACAAAATAGAATAAAAGACCTTAAAGCAAATGTAACTGGAGGTGGAGCATACTATTTTAAGAGAAATTTGAAAAATTTAAATTGACTTTATTATACCAACGCAGGGTATTATAATATTTGTCCGAAGTTTGAAACGCATTTCCGACCCTATAAAGTATATATATATTCTTGATCAGCGTCAACAGCCAAGTCGATCTAGCTATATCCGCCTGTCATTTATGTTTACATTTAATTATTTATTTGGAAAGGCCAAGCACATCTTGTTTATTGAATTTATTCACGGAGTATCGGGTTCAGATGAAAAATATGACCGACTTACAGCAAGCGAGAATTTTACTACAACGACCACAAGAACCCCAATTAATAAAAAAAAACAAATTGTGTGCTTTCATCCATATTTCTACCAAGTACTCAAACTTTTCCATTGATTAGTATACCTGATTTCAGAATTGTAAAATAATATTCAATTCTGCGTGTACGGTGACCCACACTGATAAATATATCTCCTGTTAGGGTTTTTATACCCTATGTCCGCCCGCAAACTAGTCTCTTAGTCTTGGAGAAATATGAATTAACTTTGCATTTAGTCTTATTTATATTTTAGTATATATGTATGTAAGTCGGAACGAGACAGTTCGGACCAGTATATCATATAGAGCTGTCATTGAAACGGTTGGGGAATTTGTAGAGTTATATTTATAAATTTGACTTTTTTCAACATATTTTCATATACCTCAAACTAGTCATGTTTTGTTATTATGGAATTTTAAGTTTATTGAATCGGGGTTTTTTTTTAGGTAAAAGAATACACTTTTAAGTTTTTTTAAAGGTGCGAATTTCAAGAAAAAAAAAAAACATCCTTATTTTCCCAATAGAAAAAAAAACTAAAAATCTTAAAAAAAAAATCCTACGATGAAGACTAGATATTTATGTATAAAATATCCACAGAAAATTTAAAGTCAATCGCTTCAATGGTTTTCGAGATATTTCTGGTACCGACTTGGAAATCATAGTTTTGAGAAAAACGCATTTGAAAATTTGTCAATTTAGGGCTCTCCTTGAACGAACATTTTCGGCTAAAACTTCGTAATTTTTTTTATTTTTGACTTGAAACTTGGACTAGACATTCTTAGGATATCAAACTTAAAGAAACTAAAACAAAAAAAAATCGAAAAAAAAAATATTCTAGGTGTATATGCCCCTTAAAAGTGATTTGCTTTTCCTTCTTATTTATTACATATCTGACGTTTCTTTATATTCTTGTATATAAAATAGAATATAGAACTATAGAATATTAAAGGAAAGCTAACTTCGGCATGCCAAATTTTAAATACCCTTGCAGTAATTCAAAGAAGAAGAAGAAAAATATTCTGACTTTTTCGCTTTCTCGGGTACTGTCATAAAATAAATGTTGCCAGTGTAGAATGTTGCTGGCTAAATTGTTGCAGAACATTTTATTTCTTCTTCTTCTACTTACTGCAAGGCTATTTAAACTTCGGCATGCCGAAGTTAGCTTCTTTTCTTGTTTCCACTTAACGCCGTACGAATGTGCCGATCGCCATCCTCTAAAATGTCCATATGTACCTTCTTTAAATTTTTCTTTTTATCCTACTAAAAATGGGTAGATTTTATAATGGTCCAATTGCAAACTGCCAGAAGCTGGAAAACTTTTTTATATAATAGAGAGATTATATTTCCGTTCGAACTTTTACACCGAACGAGATATTTTCAAAAACAATTGTAACTAAGCTATAAGTAAGAGCTAAAACAAATAAACTACGTTGCCTATGTATATTTCCTATCTCTAAAATAGGGGTGATATCGCATGTTCAGTGACAACAGGAGCAAAAAGCAGCGAGCGTTGGCGGCACGTTTCATATTCTATTAAGCGGCGGCGACTTCAAAGAAAATTTTCAGTTTCATTGCATCGTTTTGCCGCTGTATGCTGTCTACAGCTTGTTAGTATTATTGTTTGTGTGCTGTTTGTTTTCCTATACCCTGTAGTTATAATTAGTGTAGCACAGAAAGAATGAAAGGTCTGCAACCCTTTAAAAACAACCCAGAGTTTGATAAAATAAAGTAGGCATTAAGACCCTACTAAATATTGAAGAAATTAAATTTGTATTAACTAGTCCCTCAGTTTTCAAGCTAACTGAATGAAACTTTACAGATAGTCTTCTATGCTCTCACTACTATGTATAAAAGTCGGAACGGGCCGGATCGGACGACCATATCTTATAGCTGCCATAGAAACGATCGGAAAATTTTAAGAAAAAAAATTATAACTTGGGTCAATTTTCAACAAATTTGAGACATGGCCTTTTTGCATTATTCTAGAATTCCGAAATTATCTATAGTTAGCTCCCTTTCTTGTTTTAACACATTTTCCTTTAATTTGAGATAATGCATTTGGTGTTATTCTTAAATTTCGGTTCAAATTTCAGGAACGTTGCAACTATCGGAAAATTTGGAGGACAATTATTATAACTTAGTACGTGAATTTCAAACAAAAAAATATGTCTGAAACTAACCGCCATCCTTAAATATACAAAATGTGATATACTGACTTACTGCAAGGGTATTTAAACTTCGGCCACCCAAAGTTAGCATTTAACAAGAAAGGAAGCTAACTTCGGCATGCCGAAGTTTAAATACCCTTGCAGAAAGTAGATGAAAAAGAAGAAAAATGTTTTGACTTTTTCGCTTTCTCGGGTACTGTCATAAAATAAATGTTGCCAGAGTGTTGCTGGCGAAAAATGTTGCTAGCAACAAAGCCAAACAGATATATATATTCCTATGGCAGCTATATGTTATAGTGGTCCGATTTTTATCAAATTAAAACCGAAATTCTGGAATAATACAAAATGGCTACGTCTAAAATTTGATGAAAATATGTGGAAAATTGGCTTAGTTAGATTTTTTTTCTTAAAATTTTCCGATCGGTCCTATGGAAGCTATATGATATAGTTGTCCGATTTTGATAAAATTAAAACCGAAATTTTAAAATATAACCAAATAGTCAGATTTAAAATTTTATGCAAATATCTTAAAAATTGGTTAAGTTATAATTTTTTTCAATAAAATTTACCGATCGTTCCTATGGCAGCTATATGATATAGTCGTCCGATCCGGCCCGTTCCGACTTATATAGTAGTGAGAGCATATAGAAGACTATCTGCAAAGTTTCATTCAGATAGCTTCAAAACTGAGAGACTAGTTTGCGTAGAAACGGACGGACAGACGGACAGACGGACATGGCTAGATCGACTCGGCTGTTGATGCTAATCATGAATATATATACTTTATAGGGTCGAAAATGTCTCCTTCACTGCGTTGCAAACTTCTGACTAAAATTATAATACCCTGCAAGGGTATAAAAATAACGGTGTCATGTGAGCTGTTGGAAAGCGAAGGTTTATTTCTAAAGTAATATGTTGTGTATAATCGTATCTAGCTTATCACGTCAAGATTTTCAGATATTTAAGGTTATGAATCCGAAAAACGAAGTTTATTTAAAGGGAGCATCAAATTTTGTATTAGCTTGCCAACAATAACCATTTAGACCTGTGTTATAATTAAGTTACAATAATTTTTTCCCATTCGTTTTATTTACTTTGCTTTCAAGGCCAACAAAATTGGACTCCCGCCATTTTTTTGTCACAATGCCGATCCGTTAGCAACACCACCGCCAGCGCATTGCGGTATCCCGCCATATCAGCTTGATCCCAAGGCAATTGGTAAGTAAAAGTTCTTAATATTAACTCAACAATTTACATTAAATTTTATCAAGTAATATTTATTTTACCTTTTTTCTTGCTATTTACAAAGATGTTGATAAATTTATAAAATTAAAATGAATTCATCATCGTATGCTACGAGTCAATGTAACCCATTTCTGTCTGTTTTTCCGTGTAAGAATAGATTTCCGTCCGTGCGTTTTTACGCCAACAAATTATACAACATTTTGTACACTTTTAAGAATTATTTTTTATATATATTTACGAGCATTTCTGGTGATCAAAATACACGTAAATGCGATTGATTTTTTTGGACCAAAAATGATGCTTGGCGAATATCCGACTTGCTATCAATCGCACCCTAGGCACTACACACAAAACAGCGATAAGCTACTTGTTTTTACGTCAGTTGGCTCTGTAAAATCAGATGTTGTTTTTTAGAGCTGGAGAAATTTAAAATTAAAGATATTGATCTTCAAAATGTATATGATTGCCGGGGAGCCGAGTCGATCTAGCTATTTCCTTCTGTCCGTTTCTTCACAATCTAGCCGCAGTTTTAAATCTATCGGAATGAAACTTTGCAAATAGTCTTCTATCTATTCGCTTCAGTGCGATCGTAAAATTGGGCCAGATAAGACGATATCAATTTAGAACAAAAATATAACTTTGCAGGCTTTCAACATAAATGCATATACTTTTAGACTGTCTATTATACTATTTTAGAATTTCGGTTTTTATACCCTTGCAGGGTATTATAATTTTAGTCAGAAGTTTGCAACGCAGTGAAGGAGACATTTCCGACCCTATAAAGTGTATATATTCTTGATCAGCATCAACATCCACATCGATCTAGCCATGTCCGTCTGTCCGTCCGTTTCTACGCAAACTAGTCCCTCGGTTTTGAAGCTATCTCAATGGAACCTTGCAGATAGTCTTCTATATGCTCTCACTACTATATATGTCGGACGACCATATCATATAGCTGCCATAGGAACGATCGGAAAATTTTAATTAAAAATTTAAAAACTTAGCCAGTTTTTAAGATATTTGCATAAAATTTGAGATTTGGCCATTTGGTATTATGTAAGAATTTCGGGTTTTATTTGATCAAAATCGGACAACTATATCATAAGCTGCCATAGGACCGATCGGACAATTTTGAGGAGAAAATCTAACTTAGCCATTTTTCCACATACATATTTTCATAAAATTTGAGATATGGCCATTTTGTATTATTCCGGAAATTCGGTTTTAATTTTGTTGCTCGCAACATTTAGTTCGTTCGCAACATTTAGTTCGTTCGCAACATTTTCCGCTAGCAACATTCTTCGCTGGTAACATTTTTCTCTCGCAACATTTATTTTATGTCAGTACCCGAGAAAGCAAAAAAGGCAACATTTTTATTCTTTTTCTTCTTCTACTTACTGCAAGGGTATTTAAACTTCGGCATGCCGAAGTTAGCTTCCTTTCTTGTTATTTTATGAAAATATGACAACGATAAGGTGCCATAGAAAAGATCGGAAAATAAATAAAAACTATTAGTATAACTTTATAATTTATAATAATAATATTTTTAATTTTTAAACTTCAAACGCGGATTTGTTAAACTATTAAAAACCAAAAGGAGTTTTCCGTATTGAAATTAATTAATTTTATGTTTACAATCGGTTTCGTGCAAGGGTATTTTTCTTACTATTTTCACTATTATTGTTTATTGTTTTGCGGTTAACCCCACTCTCTGCAAAGCTATTGACTTTCTCACCCTATAAATCAACCAACAACAACACAATATTCAAACAAATTATGAATATAAAAATGGTTCATGTTAAGGACTTCTCTGTTGAAAATTATTATACGGCAAATGATCCATCCATTCAGCAAAATTTCCGTCATTGTTTGCTGTTTCTGAATAGGTTTTGTGGTGGGTTTTGGAAAAATTGAAACCGATCAGAATGGGAACAACCAGCGGCGTAAATAAAAGGCTTACATTTACCGAGGTCCCATGGATTACACGGATTTATGAACCTTTTCAATAAATAATAATGACCCAAGTAATTCATAATTGAATGACGCCAGTGTAAAACTTCGTGTGGAAGGCAAAAGCTATACTCAGAATATGAATATGACAGTTCTGTATTATGTTTAATAGTCTAATTTCCTAGTTATATTTTTCATTACAAACCCATTCAACTTTTAGGTTATTTATTATACAAAAAAAATATAATATAATTAATTATAGTAGTAGATGGATTAAAAGTTTAAATGCTGCAACTAATATGCATTATTAACAAATAGGGGGCGTTTTTTCCTTTTCAAGGATGAAAAGATGAGACCGCCCTCTGTGCTGTTTGGAAAGTGGTTAAAAGAACGTCGCAACGGGCTCGCCTGGGACCTGAAAACAACCCCTGGGAGTCCATAGTTATAAGCAAGTCTCCCGTACAAAGTAATAATACTTTTAAATCGGATGTATTTCATCTTGTTTCGACATTGTTGTTGCCTCAATGCATTACTCTAGATTTAATAGCTATGATATGATGCACGGCACTCAATATTAAAAGAATTGCGATGCTATCTGTTTTTTATTTATCATTGTACAAAAGGGTATGGTAGTTTATATAGAGGGTTTATACTGCAAACTGTCGTTAATGTCGGGATAACTGAATGGGATACAGAAAAATAATAATGTTATTTAAATTTAAACAGCCATTTATATATATACCATTGCAGGGCATATAAAGTGTAGTCCGAATTTTGCAACGCAGTAAAGGACTCATTTTCGACCCTATAAAGTCGATTAACGAAAACTAGCACCTTAGTTTCAATCTTCTAAAAGCTGTATTTGTACATACATATATAAGTCGAGACGGTCCTCATTGGACGATAATATAAAATAACTGTCATGGGAACGAACGATCCGAAATTTTTTACAATATTTAAACTATGCTTTTAAGATATTTTGTATTATTTTAGACTTTTTTATTTTATGAAAATCAGACTACTCAGTGTTGTAATTCCTTATTATTTCAAAATTTCAAAATTGTGAATATAAAACTGCATCAGTAAATCATGAAATGGTTTATGTCTAGGTTATGAATGTTAAAATAAATTGTTTTTTAACATATACATATATCTTTTAATTTTATATTAAATTAAGTATTTCAACCATATTTTTTGTTTACACGATTTTGAGATAATGAAATTGAAATTTGATTAAAACCTAGAATATAATTATGCCAACTGTTAGGCTTCCCTTTATTTTTTTTTTTAGGAACACTTCAATAAAGATGCAGTAATAACAGCTAAGCTAGCTTGTTCTTTGCGGGTCCATCTGTCAGTTTCTAGGCTTACCACCATCTCAGCTCATAACTAAAGCTTGTCCTATTTTCATAAAACAAGCCAAATTTCTAGAATTGTAAAAAATAGTCATATCATATTTAAGATTAAATACAGCGAAACAATCTGTTTTCTACTGTCAACCCGATCTGGCTCATTTGAATTTTTGACCTGCCGCCCATAGACAGAAGTCTATCTCTGCAAAGTTGCGTTCAGAAGACGGAGAGACTAGTTCGCATTGTAACGAATTGTATATGAACTAAATATTTTGTATACTTTATTTATTAATTTTATCATCATTTTTAATACACATTTTTAAAATGACTATTTTCGTAGATTTACAAATTTTTGGCAGACATTAATTGTGAATATTTTTCTTTCGCAAGAAAATGCCGCGAGCTTTCAGATTAACTGATAAAAAATCCTGGGTTATTATACTTAAAGGGATGCTTTCTCATCAGCATCATCATCGACCGTTAAAGTAGACGTATAAATATAGGATTAGTTCGCTTCCAGAGCCGAATTCTAATTTAAATTGAAAATTTGTTGTCCTTTCTATTTTCAAAGCCTTGCCTAGCCTGTGTTGTCTGCCCTTAAAATGTTTTCTATTGTGTTGTCGTTTTCAAGTTCAATTGTTGTTCGAATTTCGAAAATAAGAAGGGAGTTAACCCTCCCGGGGCTACCCGCGGGCTATGTAATAATGTTCTATAGAGGAACATCCATCCCATGAATTAAGCTAGCGACAAAAAGATGTCATTATTATGTGGTTGAGTGCAACATGTTTTTAATGCATTCTCCTTTTTTCTGCCCTTAATAGAGATCCGCCTGGAGAGCAGGGAGCAGGGTCATGCCCTATTAGCAATATTATATATCTTCTTCCCCTAATATATTTGTGTTCTCGCTTGTCACGCAACCCTTAAGTGCGATTTTTGTGAATTACTATCAATTTCAAATAAGGGAGGAGGCAAGCAGGCTTGGAAGCGTGCTTAATTGTCGAAAATACCGTGTAACTATATACGATCTTTTAGTTTTTTATTACGGCTCAATAAATAAAGACGATAAATATGCGCTATATTCTTATCATCCTGCATACACGTCTTTAATACTACAAGGCGTTCCATAAGCCTCAAGTTTTAAACATTATTATTTTTCGATCAAACATAAATGTTAAAAATTGTAGCATTAAAAAAACTGCGGAAACATAGCTTAAAATTTATATAAGAGTTTTACGCAACATTTTTATTTATCCCATGGGTTTTTTCAAATTTATTGCGATAAACAGAAGCATACCTAAAATATACATACTGAAGACAAATGGTGACAATTTCTTGGAACATATTACGCTACGCCCAAATATAGACCAATGTCTTGAAGTACACAATAACGATTGGAGTTGCCAACACAAATGTAAATGATAAATATATACATATACATACATAATTGTCCAATAACTCATTATTTGTTATATTTTTGCTACTTTACTTTCATTCGACTGAAAAGTTTTTGGTTTTATATTCTCTTCTGGTCCAATATACATATTTTGAATTACTTTAAATATGGTAATATTGTATGATTCTATAATTCTTGAAGATAAGTAGTTTGTACCAAACGATGAGCAATCGTTAGGACTATAATCGTTAGGACTATATCGTATAGCTGCCATAGAAAGGATTGGTAAATTTTATTGAAAAAAAATACAACTTAGCCAATTTTTAAGATATTGGCATAAAATATTAGATCTGACCATTTGGTATTATTTTAGCATTTCGGTTTTAATTTTATCACATCATATAGCTGCCATAGGACCGATCGGAAAATGTTGAGAAAAAATCTTACTAAGCCAATTTTCCACATATTTTCATAAAATTTGAGTCTTGGCCATTTTGTTCTATTCCAGAATTTCGGTTTTAATTTTATCAAAATCGGACCACCATCTGATAGCTGCTATAGGAATATATATATCTGTTTGGCTTTGTTGCTTGCAACATTTTTCGCCAGCAACATTCTGCACTGACAACATTTATATTATGACAGTACCCGAGAAAGCGAAAAAGTCAGAACATTTTTCTTCTTTTTCTTCTAGTTACTGCAAGATTATTTAAACTTCGGCATGCCAAAGTTAGCTTCCTTTCTTGTTTAATATCCTTTGAATGGACTGTCCAATTGATACATGTGCAGTTCTATAATATGTGCTCGCTATAAGTACTGCAATGACAAGAAGTTCAAAAGTTTTAGTATTTTCTATATTACCCTGTAGCGATTCCATATGATTTAAATACCAGACAACTTCTAAGTTTATGTTCAATTTCACATCAAAGGCAAGGGTGTACCAATTTTCCATTACATTTATTAAAAACATACAAATTTGTTTATATTTATTTTCAGGCTTAACCCGCCCAGCTTTATACCCATTTGCGACTGGGCAGTACCCATATCCAATGCTAGGTTCGGATATGTCTCAAGTGGCATCTTGGTATGTTTTTCTTATATATTAAACATTGTTATTATTTTTGTTTATTATATTTATTTTTTTTATTTTTACAGGCACACGCCGTCAGTGTACTCAGCCTCTAGCTTTAGAACTCCATATCCCTCGTCTCTACCAATAAATACGACGCTACCAAGGTAAATGTTTTTTGTCTCTTTCAAAAATCGATAGATCTATAAATGTGCAATGATTTTTTTAAAATATTACCACGTCGGAGTTCTCTGTTTGGGTACGAAAGTAGTTTTCGTTCCTTTAAGACTGTTTTCTTTAAAATGTTTCATTTATAACTTAACCTATTAACTATTATCCTATATGCTTTCTTATAAATTTGTCTTGTGATTGTTTCTTGGTTTTGTATACTCTTGCAGGGTATTATAATTTTAGTCAGAAAAATTCGGAACGGACCGGATCAAACGACTAAATATAAATATGGCAGCAGAAATTGTTTAACTTTTCTATTCTTCGCTAATTGAAGAAAAATGTAATACTAACTTTAAAACTTTGTATATGTATTATATATTTTACTTCAGTATTTTATTTTATAAATATGAAAATATTTGCAAACTGCTAGTAATATAAGCTTTGGCGTACTGATGTTAGGTTCATCATTGTTTTTTTTTATTGTTTTAGAAATTAAGGGAGCATATACACCTAGAACATTTTTTTTTCGAATTTTTTTTTGTTTTACCTTCTTAAAGTTTGATATCTTAAGAATGTCTGTTCCAAGTTTCAAGTCAAAATTCGAAAAAGTTAAGAAGTTATAACCGAAAATAAACGCCTTCGTTCAAGGAGCGCTCTACATTCACAAATTTTCAAACGCATTTTTCTCAAAACTATGATTTCCAAGTCGGTACCAGAAATATCTCTAAAACCATTGAATTGATGGAATTGAAATTTGCTGTGGTTATTCGATACATAAAAATCTAGTCTTTTTCATAGGGGTTTTAAAAAAGATTTTTAGTTTTTTTTTTATTGGGAAAATAAGGACGACTTTTTTTTATGAAAATCGTAACAATCGTAACAAAAATCGATATTTCCAAAATCGGCTATGATAAAGACAAGATTAAAGTATCTTCTTTGATAATCTATTTGGTTTTTAGTTTTGGATGATTTTTGAGGTAACGGTATCTGGTACCGAATACATCCATTTTTTTTACCTTAACTAATAAATTAATTACTCCGTTAATTTTAAAAAAATATAATACAAAATATTTAAAAAAACTTAAAAGTGCATTCTTTTACTTAAAAAAAACCCCGATTCAATAACTCAAATAGGCTCTTAAAAATTTTTTTTTTGCGTATAGGATAATGGAAGAATTATTATCCTTTTCTTATAAATGTATACATTTTATAACAGATAATTAATATAATTAATAAATTTAAGTAGAATTAAATATAAGAATTTTTAAATTTTTAAGAGTACATAGACTGCCATCCATAGTACTATAACTGTCATTTTATGTTTTTGTTATTTATACAATATTTACAAATTCGCTTCCTTTCGTTTTAATAATAATATTTCTAAAATATATTTTTATCGTTTACAGTGACTTTCCCTTCAGATTTTCACCCAGTTTACTGCCTTCAGTACATGCAACTTCTCATCATGTTCTAAATTCACATTCGGCGATTGTGGGGAGCAGCTCGAAACAGGATTGCGGTTCTCACCAGGATGCAACAACGAATAATAGATATCCAAGGTGAGTATTATTAAATATAGTATTTAAAATGTACGAAAAAGTTATTATGCCCAAAACCCATATACTGATAATGTATATAATATACAGAAGGACCCATAAAGTATATGAATTCTTGATCAGTCTGTTCGTTTGTGTGAAGCAACAGATCTCAGGCTGTGTGGACGCGGGAAAAGCGAAACAAGAAGCGATAATTTCGTGTTATGAGCAAAGCTATAAAAAGTGATCACGTGATCTCGCTACAAAATTTGTTGACAACATTCATATTTATTGCAAGCAGAACAAGTTTTTCGCCGTCGCAGAACACGAAAAACATTACTATGATGTATTCTCACATTTCGGCTTAAATGAAATAAATTGATTTCAAATAACGAGTATTGAGCGGAGGTACTTTGATGATTTGAAAAAGGTCGGACAAATTTTTTTTTATCACCACTCTAGCATTCGTACTAAAGCTTAAAAAACTTTAAGTACATCAGAATAAGCATTTCGAGCCTTGTGAAGTTGTGCCATTCGGGATGTGTGTGTACCTTAAAAACGCTTTTGTATTTTAAGTTTTTGAATGCACAAGCTTTTTGGGTGCCGAATATTCAACAGTTTATTTAACTGTCGCATATTTACTTGTTATACTTTAGCTAATTGTAATTTAATAAACTTTTTTAGATTTACAACGAAAACTTATTTTAACTGTCTTCGATAAATAAAATGGAATATTTGGTTACCCATATTGAAGTTTTGATGAAGGAATTTCTAACTTTAAAATAATAGTTTTATCAGTTTTAATAATTCAAAAGTTATAAAAACAAAACGTTCTAATAAGATAAGAAATAAGTGTCGAAAGCAATGTTAATAGGAGAGTTCTAAATACATTTTTCATAATTTCCTCTTTATATTAAAGGCGATTTCCAACGCTTTAATTTGAATGATAAAAGTCTAAAGTGGTATAGGAGAAAAGGGCGCAAAATTTACATCCGCCATCTTTAATTTACCAATGGAGGAGATTTCCTTCAATGCCTCCCATATTCACACACACATATGTATTGGAAATACAAATGGACAAGACTTTCGAAGGAATATATGGAAGAACTCTCTCATTGGTCCTCTCATTAAATGTAGCGCCTGCGCATTTTCACAATCAACCCCTGAGAAACATTCGAATTTCGAAACTTGAAAATATTCTTCTCGAATTTCTCATACAGTTTTTCCACTATTAGCTTGTTCAACACTTGAAGTTGTAAAATTAAATTTTCGCGTGGGGCTTGAGGAAAAACCTAACGTGGCTTAAAAGCCATGATTAAATAATAATAAGATTACAATCACGATTTTGTCCATCTATTGTAGCATACTGTTTTGCACTTTTCTATTCCTGTTCAAACCCGTAAAGTTATGTCGATAATATAATTTAAATTATATATACAATATATACAATATACATTGCTTAAATTATTTAAAATATTTATTTATATTTATAAACCTAAATTTCCCCTCTACTGAGTTCTCTATAAAATCCACTTGACCCCAAAAAAAAGAGTATTTAAAGTGTTTGGCCACGCCCTGGTCTACCGTCCCTCTGTCATTAAACACAACACGAAAGCCATGTTTAATTATAGATTCTAAATTGTTGGAAAATGGTTAACTTTACTTAATAAAATACAAAACAGATTGAACTACTTCATAAAAAATGGTGAAAACTCCAGTAAGCAAGATCAAAAACAGCAAACTATACTTTTTAATTTGCAATTTTTTATATATATATATATATAATTGTTAGAACAATTTACTAAGCTCTCTAAATAATTCTTAATTTCATTAATGTAGTTCTCAAAGAAAATTAGGAAAAATTTTTTGCACTAAATACTACAATTTTGCCACAAGTTGACACAACAAAAATTATTTTGAACAAAAAGAGTACACAGTTGTAAAACTGGCGTCGAAAACGTATCCCATCCTTTTTATACCCTTGCAGGGTATTATAATTTTAGTCAAAAGTTTGCAACGTAGTGAAGTGAACATTTCCGACTCTATAAAGTATAATATATTCCTGATCAGCACCAACAGCCGAGTCAATGTAGCCATGTCCGTCTGTCCGTTTGTCCGTTTGTCCGTTTGGTCGTTTCTACGCAAACTACTCTCTTAGCTTTGAAGCTATCTGAATGAAACTTTGCAGATAGTGTTTTTTAAGCTGGATCGGACAGCTATAGGAATGTTTGAAAACAAGAAAAGAAGCTAACTTCGGCATGCCGAAGTTTAAATACCCTTGCAGTAAGTAGATAAAAAAGAAGAAAAATGTTCTGACTTTTTCGCTTTCTCGGGTACTGTCATAAAATAAATGTTGCCAGAGTGTTGCTGGCGAAAAATGTTGCTAGCAACAAAGCCAAACAGATATATATTTTCCTATGGCAGCTATATGTTATAGTGGTCTGATTTTGATCAAATTAAAACCGAAATTCTGGAATAATACAAAATGGCTACGTCTAAAATTTTATGAAAATATGTGCAAAATTGGCTTAGTTAGATTTTTTTTCTTAAAATTTTCCGATCGGTCCTATGGAAGCTATATGATATACTTGTCCGATTTTGATAAATTTAAAACCGAAATTTTAAAATGTAACCAAATGGTCAGATCTAAAATTTTATGCAAATATCTTTAAAATTGGTTAAGTTATAATTTTTTTCATTAAAATTTACCGATCGTTCCTATGGCAGCTATATGATATAGCCGTCCGATCCGGCCCGTTCCGACTTATATAGTAGTGAGAGCATATAGAAGACTATCTGCAAAGTTTCATTCAGATAGCTTCAAAACTGAGAGACTAGTTTGC
>VNJU01000179.1:0-16216 GCA_008042675.1 Drosophila seguyi
AATGATAACCGATTCGCCATCTTAGCCGAGGAGGAGAACAACCGAGCAGAATTGGAGCAGGTGACCCAAAAGAAACCAAAGCCCCCACCTATATACGTAGGGGAAAAAGGCTCAAACGCCCTGGTCAACAAAATTGTTGCGCTGGTCGGGGACGCAAATTTTCAGGTTGTTCCGCTTATAAAAGGGAACATACACGAGACCAAAATCCAAACGAAGTCGGAAGAACACTTTAGAGCCGTGTCTAATTACCTGGTGGAATCAAAAAAGAACTTCTACACATACCAACTAAAAAGCAGCAAGGGACTGCAAGTAGTACTTAAAGGATATTCAATTCTGCAAATGAGTTCATAAATTATACATAAATAAATGTACTTACCTTATTAAAATATTTCACTTTTACGCAACTGTAACTAATACGCAAAACACTTCTGAAAACGCCAACAGCCAACTCTAAATGCAAAGAGAATTAGGATAAGCAAAAGAAAACCGAAGACCGAAAATTCTGGCGTGTGCCAGGGTATGCACGAACAAAGCAATGCCTTTTCATTTTAACTAAATAAGGCAGAATATCATATATAAACATTTCGGCTTTGCCAAAGCAAATTTTTAGTACTTGCGAATATACCATTCGACAAAATAAATAAGAGTTAATCAAATATTTAATAAAATAAAATAATAATAAATATTACATCTTATTTTAAAAAGGGTAATCTAACGTCGACGCAACATAGTTTGTATTCGACACTGATTTTCTTCTTTGCTTTCTACTACCTCCATCTCTGTCTAATTTTCGGGACTGCCGAAAACAACTGCACCGAATCAGTTCCAAAACAAAAACAAATATGCAGTCCGAACTTCGCGAGAGATCGGCAGTAGCCGAAGGCATGTCGAATTTTGTTGCGCCTACTTCGTTTCGACCATGCCGCGGGGAAAACCCGTGGAAGTGGAATTTTGGTACTGCAGGGTCATAACTAAACCGAGAGCCGAAAGACTTTGATAGTGGTATAGGCAATGCTGGACAAAACAAAATATAGTCTGTGATCATGATCGATAAGGCGTTGGATATCGCCGGTGCGAACAAGGGATCGACAATTTTTTTTTAAATGTTATTTTAGCTTAATAGTCTTGAAACTTACAAACAAATAAAAAAAAATATAACGGATGACTGGCTTAAAAAGCAAAAAAATTCGCGGTTTTATCTTATTTAACATATATGTAAAATATATAGATAAAAAGCTTTTTTATCAGATTTATTTTATGTAAAACATTAATCTAACACATTATCATTATCATGATCAAGAATATATATACTTTTTAGGGTCGGAAATGTCCTCTTCACTGCGCTGCAAACTTCTGACTAAAATCATAATAAATTCCCTACAAGAGTATACAAAAATAAATAACAACAACAAAATTTAAATAAAATGTAAAGCCTAACTTTGAATCGAACCCATTCTCCGTGGGTTGGCAGTCCGATGTCACTAAGCCAAACGGCACGCAGGCGACCGGGCGACCAGATTAGAAGTAGAATCGAGCATTGCGGGTTCCACGGGAAAAATGCGGGTCCTACCGCTGGAACCCGCCATAGAACACATTTTTTTGGATGAGATGTCCCCTCTATATAGTTTTATACTCTTTGGTAGTATGTAGATTTGGAGGGATTTATCTTTTGCCTACACTTTTACGCAAAGTTGTGTACTCTTCCTTAAGGGAAGTAATCTTATACCTAACCCATTTAGCGTAAGCGACATTGCGTTTTTTTATGTCAGTTTTTATATCTGCGTTGAACCAGTAGTTGCTATTGGGTCTGAGGAGTTTCCGACGAAAGGTACACACTTATTAAAAAGAAATTCTAGCTCAGAATGTAAATTCTTTAATTGTAGGTCTGCAGTCGGAAGTGTGTATACTACGTTCCAGTCACGTCAAAAGAATTCTAAATTCAGTAGGTTATAGTCAATATTTCTAAAGTCTCTCTTTGTGTATGTGAAGCTTTGTTTGTTTGGCAAATTGGCGGCTGACAGAAAGAAATTGTTTATACATTATTGCACTCGTTTTGCGTTTTTAGGCCGTGTTTTACTCGGCGTTTTCAGCAAACAATTTTGCATAACCACAGATGCTAGTAAACAGGCATGTACTGTCTCAAGACCATAACGGTCAACAGCTACCAGTGGCAAACGCTTCAAGAATCTTTACAAATGGCGAAAGTAATAAGTCCACAACAGAACAAGAGCTAACAGCTATTCATTGGGCAATAAATCATTTCAGAACATACATATATGGTAGGCATTTTTTAGTACAAAGTAACCATAGGCCACTATCATACCTTTTCTCAATGAAAAACTCAATCTTAAAATTAACAAAAATGAGACTAGACTTGGAAGAGTTTGCATTTACAGTAGAATACCTCAAGGGGAAGGATAATCACGTTGCAGATTCTTTGTCCCGTATAACGATCGGAGAATTTAAAGCAATGAATAGACAAATATTAAAGATCACGACAAGATTTTCAACAAGACAGAAAAATACCTGCGCAGGTGAAAAATTGCATGAACCACACAGGAATGAAGAATTTATGTAAATGCCCAATATCTATCAGGTTGTCAATAACATTGATGCCAAAAAATATGTAGTTCTCAAAATAGACAAACTAAGTGTTTGTTAAAAAGAGGCAAGAATATTATAACACGTTTTGATATGACACATTTTTATTCTAATGAAATAAACGATTTAGATCAGTTTTTTAAAGGCTTAATGAGGAAGGAAAAATAAATAAGATCATTCAAACGCAATTGTGACCAAGTGAACATATCTTCAAATTTGTCACTTTAAAGAACTTTAAAGAAAAGGGCAATAAAATATTAATTAAAAATAGCGCTATTAAACAAGGTGATTAAGATAGATAAAAATGATAAGGTTCAAATAGAACAAATATAAATAGTACTACTGACTATCCGTCAGAAGCCCACTCAGGAATTTCTAGAACCCTGAAGAAAATAAAAAACTTTTATTACTGGCCACAAATGACAAAGTCAATAAGTAAATATGTTAAGACATGTTTAAAATACCAAAAAGCAAAAACACTAAAACATACGAAAACACCCATGACAATAACTAAAACGCCAGCAACAGTATTTCATATAGTTTTGATAGATAGGATTTGGTAACAGTACCCATACCAAATAAAAGCGCAAGATCAGTTGCTAAGGCTATATTTTAAAACGATATTCTCAAGTACGGTCCAACGAAAAAAAACTTTACGGACATGAGAACGGAATATGAAAACCAAATTATTGACGACCTGTGCAAATTTATGAAGATAAAAACAAGAAAGAAAGCTAACTTCGGCATGCCGAAGTTTAAATATGTCTTGCAGTAAGTAGAAGAAAAAGAAAGACTGACTTTTTCGCTTTCGCGGGTACTGATATAAAAATATTGTTGCTAGAGTAAAATGTTGCCAGCGAGGAATGTTGCCCGCGAAAAATGTTGCGAGCAACAAAGCCAAACAGATATATATATTACTATGGCAGCTATGATATAGCTATACGTTTTTGATAAAATTAAAACCGAAATTCTAGAACACTACAAAATGGCCAAATCTCCAATTTAATGCAAATATTTTAAAAATGGGCTAAGTTATAATTTTCATTAAAATTTACCTATCGTTCCTATGGCAGCTATATGATATAGTCGTCCGATCCGGCCCGTTCCGACTTACATAGTAGTGAGAGCATATAGAAGACTATCTGCAAAGTTTCATTCAGATAGCTTCAAAACTGACGGACGGACGGACAGGCGGACAGACGGGCAGACGGACATGGCTAGATCGACTCGGCTGTTGATGCTGATACTTTATAGGGTCGGAAATGCCTCCTTCACTGCGTTGCAAACTTCTGACTAAAATTATAATACCCTGCAAGGGTATCAAAAACATTACTTCAACGGCACACCATCATCAAACACTGGGAACAATAGAACGAAGTCACAGAACATTTAACGAGTATGTTTGATCGTACATATCTGTTGACAAAACTGATTGGTATGTATGGATACAATATTTTGCTTATTGTTTCAACACAACACCATCAGTAGCTCACAAATATTGTCCATATGAACTAGTATTTGGAAGACTACCGAGACAGTTCTCAGACCTTAACAAGATAGATAGAATAGATCAAATTTATAACATGGATTCGAAGAAGTTAAGCTAAGATTAGAAACAGCTTATAAATAAGCTAGAAATATGTTGGGAAAGCAAAAGCCGATAGAAAAGTAAAATATGATAGAAATTTTAATAATTTAGATTTAAAAATATGAGATAAGCTATTACTTAGGAACGATACAGGTCATACACTTGACAATAAATATTTAGGACCATATTTAGTTTCAGATATAGGAGATAATAATAATATAACAATAAAATAAAAATAAAAAAAAAATAAAAAATAAATAAATAAAAGTAAAAAACAAATATTCCATTAAGATAGGTTAAAGTGTTTAATTCTTAATATATTTTGTAGGGTTGGCCAACCACAATTTACCAATAAATACAAAAATATATATATATAAACTTATAATATAACTCCATTTTATTACGCTATTTTTCAAAAGAACTTATTTTAAGAGTCTAAGATATGCATATCTTACACGCGCGACCACACTGTCACTACATGAACATAATACCTCCTCCCTACCTCAGCGACTCTCTGCGTCGCTTACTTATATACAAACATAGATACATAAGTACTGACTGCTCTGCTGCCGGCTTCGCTGTCGGCCTAGCTGCGACTTATCTGGTAAGAATTAAATATGTAAAAGAATATTGAATTAATCATTAAAGAACGTTTGGAACGATTTGTGTTGTTCCGACCAAAAAAACCAAAAAACCTTTGGTATTATTATTATTTAAATACATGGGATCGTGATGATCTCACAGCTGGTCCTGGGCTGGACACAGCCGTTCTCCTCCTCCTCGCCTTCTGGTGGGCGGATATCCAATGGGGCTCCCTGCTGCTGCGCAGGGGTAACTCAAACACCTCGCACTCGATGTCTCCCTCGTCTATGGGGCTTCCTTATGCCCGTTCTGCTGCTGTGCAGGTGTCACTGGACTGTTCCTGCAATTATTTGAAGCGGCGCTGCCGCCTGTGGCACCCGCCCACGTTAGAACTTGTAATCCGCGTCTGCTTTTCATAAACTCTCACCCAGAACTGCCACGAGGTTCGGGAAAATTATCACCGCTTGGCCTCGTTCTATTTGTTCTGATCCTCGTCTCCTCTCGTTCTCCTTCGTATCGTCTCATTTTCTTCACGTGAGCTTTTCAGCACGATCGTGTTCCGTTTTTCTCGCTCCCGTAGTCCAGGTTGTCACCTAACCACTTTTTCATGGTGAACTTTTTGTAATGCGCCGGTATGTGAGTGTCCGTGTGCGGCGAGCTTTGGTGCGCGTTGTAACTAGTGGTGGCCGTTTTCTCCGAACTATCGTTTGTCTACGGCTTAATTATAGTTAATTATTTTTTACTCGATTAGATTTAAGACAGGTATAAACGGAAAAATACAAAATGATATCTATATATTATTATATGTATTTACAGAGCTGGTATTTGTGGGGAACCAATGTGGTTCCTCACAACTAAACGATAAGCTTACTCCAACGCTCACCCGCTCTCTCGGTGCAGCTGCACTTTTCTTACCTGGTACAGTGGTAAGTCCATTAAATGTCCGCTTATATCTGCTTCGCTAAAACTTGTAAAAAGGTTATTTCCGCTGCTGATCTTACAATCGGCTGCTGGCTGTGCGACAACATTCTGCTTTCCAAATGCATTGGTGTTGGGGCTCGGACGGCGGACGATGTTATAAAAACAATCGGTCTACGTTACTGCTATGAGGCCTGTCGCAAGATTGAAAGAGAGATGATGTCCTTTATCCGGCAAACCAAAAGCGGTTTTAAGGGCGAATTATTGAGTTTTCGTAAAACTCAAGATATGTTCTAGGCGCTGGATAATTAATAGCCTAAAGCTATTAAATGACTCTTAGGCGCATAAAAACCCCTTTCAGATGTGGAGGTAGTGTCCTCATAGCGATTGACTCCAGTCTCGCATCTGAATTAATAATTTTCGAGGAGTGCAACGATGTGGAATTTTTTTGTGTGAAGCTATCAGTCAATGGTAGCTACATTTCTATTACTTTTTCCTACATTCCTCATATGTCGGAACTTCCTATTTATCTTTCCGCTATCCGGATGGGTTCCAATGGACTTTCGTATAGGGACCATTTAGTAGTTCTTAGTGATTTTAATATCCCAGGGACTATATGGTCCTCAACCAATTCCACTAATAAACTTTTTACCACCACACAGCATGATTTTATTTCTGGCTTATTCGACATTTTGCTGTCTCAAGTCAACCATGTACGGAATTCCCAAGAGCGCTTGCTTGATCTCTCTTTCGTCTTAGACCCGGCAAAAGTTAGTTTGGCCAGGGCGGCGCCGCTGACGCTACCCGAAGTTCCCTATCATCCTACTTTGATAGTCCAGAAAAAAGAGTTCTTTGCTTTCGCAAGACGGACTTGGAACGGCTGAATAACTTTATATCTGATTTTAATTGGTCCGATGTATAAATTTATTATATGCGTAGGTGCAGCAGGAAGAGGTCCCTCGCTGCAGTCACGTATCTTAAGGCCGGCTGGCCGGGGCGGGTGTCATCGAATGACGACCGGTTGGCCGATGCGTGTAGTTGCGAAAGCTGGCTGTATTTAGCCAATTTTTCAATCCTCCAGGTGTCCCTCGCAGATGCCTAAATGCGGAGATTATAATGGCTTCTGGCCTAGGGACTCAGAAAGCGGTAATAATCAAATTCTATAGCGGCGGATCGCCGGAGTTTCGGTATGGGAGCTAGTGCTCTTTATTGAAACAGTATTCAAAACGAACTGCTTAAAGCTAACAAAGGAAAAAGCTTCATAGCGGCCCCTGCCAAAGTGTAGAGTTTTTCCGGCTATATATGAGCTTCCGGCCAAATGCTTGGTCAGCAATTTGACCGGTGCTTATGAACGGACATGACTAGGTTAGGTTAGGCTAAGGCGGTCAAAGGAGGCTCCTTGTAATGTCGCATAGGCTTAGATCCCCCGTCCGCTGCAGGTTCTCATGGGCCGATGACCATGACCGATGATCCTACCTGAGAGGGCACCAACCCGATCCTTGAATGAATCGGGTTATCTGCCTAGCTCCTTCTCCGGCTGAAGAGGGGAGGTTATACCCTGCCGGGCCCACTCAGTTACCCTCTATGTCCCTATGGACCCAGATGAGGTGGAGGTCGTACTGCTCCGCCATCTCGTGAAGAGATCTGCAGCAGCCGTTGAAGATCTTCGAGTTTGAAGAGATAGATTCGAGTGACTTCAGGGCAGCCTGACTGTCCAAGACTATGCACATAGGAGCTGTAACCCTGGTCGGGGGGAGCCGATAGAGGGCCCCTTTGATGGCCTAAACTTCCGCCTGAAACACGCTACAGTGGTCGGGTAGCCTAAAAGAGACTTTTAATCCCAGGTACTCAGAGAATATACCTCCTCCCACGCGGCCGTCCAGTTTTGAGCTATCCGTGTAAATATAAAGGGACCCTAGAGGTCCTGGTGATCCTAGGTTCTATTCCGCTCTGTCGGGGATGGAAATATGGAAGGGTGTGATAGGGTGTTCCGTGGTCAGTGTTCCCCTCAAAAAGGTGTGGAGCAGAGTTGAGATTCGTGTGCCCAAAACTCAACCTTCTTCACAGGCCCGCGCCTTTCAGCCTTATAGCCGAGAGTGTCGCGGTCATCTCTTCCATTAGTTCAATTGGAAAGATGTCAAGGCGTCTTCCGCAGTCGTGCGCAGGCCGCCTGTCACCGCCAGAAACCGAAGACTGATGCTCATTCTGTCACAAAGGGTTTGCGAGAATTTTCCCGCTAACGCTTAAGCAACATCATCTGCGTAGGCCACAACCCGACAGCCGCCCTCCTCTATGCCCTGTAGCAGTTCGTTGACCGCCTTATTCCATAGAAGACGGGAGAGGACTCCGCCCTGGGGTGTCCCTCTGTTGACATGTCTGGAGATAGTTGACCCCCCCAGTGTTGCCTCCACCGTTCTGCTATGCAAGATCCGGTCAATGAGGCTCACTGTGTGTTGATCAATCCCCAGCTTAGTCAATGCCGTTATGATTGAGCCTGGAAGGATCTTGTTGAAAGCACGCTCCATATCCAAGAAGACGACGAGTGTGAACTCCTTTTCGTGGAGCTATTTTTCGATTAATGTGGCAAGCGAATGGAGTGCTGGCTCATTTTGGCATTCTGATAAGGGTGATTGGGGAATGTTGGTTCTTAGATGCAGACTAATGAGTCTCTCCAGCGTATCGAGTAGAAACGAGGAGAGGCTTATCGGCCTGTAGTCCTTATGCGTGTAGTGCGATGGCTTGCCTACCTTGGGGATGAACACAACTTTTGATCGGAGCCATCCACTTGGAATGACCCCTGTGTCGTGGATGATCGAAAAGATCAGTCAAAGCCAGGACGTGGATAGCACCAGTAATCCGCCACAGGAACTTGGCCTGGAATTTCCTAATCCTGTTAAGATGGGTCTTTGCAGCCACCCCGTAAATAAGGAGCCCATACTTCCAAATTTAAGCCATTATTGCCATATATATCGTTCTTTTATTGGCTAAACTCAGCTTAGAGTGTGCGCAAGTTAGCCAACTCAGTCTTTGGGATACGTTCTCCAGCTTCCCTATGGTTTCCCTGATATGTGAGGCAAACGATAGCCTTAGGCCCAGATACTGGCACTCTTTGTGTTGCGGGAGGATTTGACATGTGTAAAGACTCCAGGGCTGGAGTATTTGCACACGGTATAAGTGACAGTAGCACACTTTTCAGGGTTAATGGGTATGTTCCACCAGCAGCACCAATTCTCAAACCTCTTGAGAAGGGTCTGCAGTCTGTCTGTCGCCTCATAGACACATTCCGACCTGGAAAAGATGGCTGTGTCGTCAGTATATGTGGCAACACACAGATAGTTGTGGTGCCTGTCAGTCTGCAGAGGACCATCATGAGTGAACAGGCTATAGAGTGTCGATGCCAGAACAATACCTTGAGGAACTCCGACCAGAATGGGTCTGGGCGAGTAGGACAACCCATCCTGAACCACCTGAAAGGTCCTGTCCTTCAGAAAGCTGCCAATCAACTCAAACAGCTGATGATGGATTAACCCCTTAAGCTTGGCAGCAGACCATGATGCCAAACCCGGTCAATGGCTTGCTGGGTGTCTAGAAACGCCGCAACCGTGTAGTGCTTCTTTTGGAAAGCATCCAAGATGAAGCCGCTAACCCTATGGAGCTGCTCAGCCGTGCCATGCTGCCTCCTGAAACCAAACTGATGCTCAGGAATCGCCTGCTGAACTTCAGGCGTCTTGAGTATACGATCCAAAATACATTCTCTTGTCAACTTCCCATTTCGGACGGGCCCCGCCATGTCGGGGGGTTGGCCGGGCGGCTCTGAAACGTGCAGGTAGGGAAGTGAGCTTTCAGGAGAACCCCGAGGGTTTTCTCGCTGGAGGTCGTTCAGCTGTCTTTAGGACGCCTGACGAAGACCGGGTTAGGGGCGTTGTCGAAAGGACTTTTCGCAGCCTAGACGCCTCTCAGATATCCTGGATGCCTGGGCAAAAGTCAGACCAGGCCCTTCTTTTGGCCTTTATAAATTTCCTATTTTATAGGGACAAGTTAGTTTTATAGAGGCTGCGTCCATGTTGGCGCTCCGGGCTAGATTGAAAGACTGCCTCGTGCTCTTCTTGAGGCTACCTAATTCTTTACCGTCTTTACCCATTTCGACTATGGGGGCAGGTACAGGACCAGAGCCGTGCTACAAGCATCGGTGAAAGTCTTAACGAGGTGCTTCAGCCCCTTTGGACAGTAGTCCGAGTTGTTGGGGCTGGAGGTTTAAGGATCTTACTTAGCTGGGATCTATATTTCACCCAGTTAGTCCTCGGGGAGTTCCAAAAAGTGACTGGGTTGAAACTATCGAAACCTAGCGTGAATTGGATGTACCTATGGTTAGAGAAAGAGTGCTTCTCCAGCACCCTCCACGACTTCAGGGTATCCCTCAGGGATACAGAAAGAAGTGTGATATCTAGTACCTCCCTGCGATTTTCAGTAATAAAAGTGGGTTCTTTACCCGAATTTCCCACCAGTAAGTTAGATAAAAGGATAAAATCAAAAAGAGACTCACCCCTGTCATTAGTATCAGTGCTTCCCCACTGATGGTGGTGCGCGTTTGCGTCGCACCCAATAATTATGCCCAGACCCAGTCTTCTGCTGTCCTCGGTTACTTGCATCAGGGTTTCGGGGGTGGGGTCCTGGTCGTGTCCCAGGTAGGCTGAGCAGATCCGGAGGGATCCGATTGGTCCCTCTAAACATGCGGTTACAAAGTCTTTATTACTGAAATTGGGTAGCAAGAAAAGAGTTAGTTCTTTTCTAGCGAGTATGCAGGCTCGCGATTTACCTGATGTAGGCGCTGCGTACAGCCTATAGTTGGCTGCCCTCAGCCGTAGGATTCTGTCGCCACAGATCCACGGCTCCTCAATGAGGACAGCGTCGATACCACCTTCCGCCAGATGGACTAATAGGGCAGCGGAAGCTGCTTTACTGTGGTGGAGGTTTATTTGCAGGAACGTCAGAGACATTCTGCGTATTAACCTCCACCACAGTGATATCCAGCCCATCATCTTCCTCGGACATCCCGACTTCCCGAAGGCCCCTCGAAAGTTCACTTTCCTCGGAGACGTAGCACTTCAGAATGTCCTTCTCGTCGGACAATCCTGGCGCCTCCTCGATCCGAGGTCCCTCTTGGTCCGGCTTGTCGTCGGCCTTATAAACGCGCACGGCTACGCTATCAAAGCCGTTCCGGAGAAGCCCCCCGTTCTTCCTCAGCACCTCATTTAGAGTAAAGATAGCCTGGTGCCTCGGACCTACGGCCTCCTTTACCTTGGCAACTCGCCAGTCAGCAAAAGGGAAGGTCCGGGTTGCTCAGCTGCAGCAGCTTGAGGATCTTCTCCAGTACCTCCGGCTTATGGGACAACCACGCCCTGGCTCTCGGCTTGCTGGGGATCTTGTCCCAGTTGACGCCCGCGAGCTTCGCACCGCTTATAAAAGGCGACGGAGTCGGTGTCTTCGCACGCGATCATCTTTATGCCGCCTTGGTGCCATCCGGCATCGTCACATCGGCGCAGTGCACCACCCGACTCCAACAGCTCTTTCACAAACCTGTTGTGCAGCTCGCGAACGATCCAGCGATCCAGCCACTGGTCCCTCGGGATGTGTCATTCATTGGAGCCCCCATCCACCACTCCAATCGGGATCTTTCCCTTCACTATTTTAATTAAAACAAATACAAACGTACAAGCTCTTAAGATGTTGCGTCTTAAAGCTTTTGCACCTTATATCAAAATTTCTGTCTTTTCTAAACACTACTAAAGAAGAATTTTATTCTAATGACTTGACAGATATCGACCAAAAGGATATTGTTTGAATACATGTGTGCCTTGTTACGAAATGTTAATTAGCATAAGCATAAATCAGCTGATCTCGGAAAGCTTAATGTAATGTTAAATAACATAATTACTTCACTTGCATTAAGAATGTCAAATTAAATGTAAGTGCACGAAGCACAACTCTTAATAAATAACTAAACTTAAATAAAGTAATCCACTTTATTATCAACATGGTAGCAGAGCAAGTTTGACATAAATAAATCCAAGGCCTATAACTAAATCCAAGTTGACAAAAATAAATACTGTTCAAGTGAAGGCAAATGAAGCGATAAAAAGTGTATAAGACATAGAAAAAAGAAAATCAATAATAAAAGTGCGAACTATTAAAAAATACGAATAAACAGAAAAACTTTAAAAACATAAACTAAAAGGATTTTATGACAACACATTAAAATTCAAAATTCACTTGCACGCTTTGACCATATATGAAATTGAGCAAAAAATGCATGATATAGAAAGAGACATAAATAAAGTGTACGAACAGATTAAATGTGAAGCGGGAAAAATGAGTGCAAACGCAAAAATCGAAGACACTGTTATGCCCGTATTCGACGGGGTAAATTTTTGAAGCTGGAAGTTTAGAATAATGACAATACTAGAATACAACGAGTGCAAAGAACCAGCAGTGCGAACAAGAACAACGGAAGATAATGAAACAACATGAATGAAAACAGATTTAAAAGCAAAAGCAATTTTAATCAGTAAAATATCAGCTAAACAGTTAGAATATGTAAGTGAGTGCCAAACGACATTAGAAATTATAAACAAGTTAAACGAAATGTATTTGACAAGGTCAACAGCCCGGCAAATACTGTGCAGAGGAAAAATTGACGAAATCAAACTAAAAGACTATGAAGCAGTGGAAGAATTTTTTATAGATTTCGAGAAAGCCGTGAATCAATTTAAAAACGTTGGAGGCACCATAGACAAAATCGAAAAAAAATCGGTATCTTTTAAAAGCGCTCCTAACAAGCTACAGTTATATTGGAGACTTCTTAGATGTGATTCCAGAGCACAACGAACGGTAAAGTACGTAAAATCAAAAGTAAAAAAAGCTTGAACAGAGGTCCAGTGGACAGACATAATAACGTAAGCACATCTAACATCAAAATTAATTATACAAAAATCTATAACGAAAAAAGATAATTTTTGACAATTGTGAATAAAATTTATAGTTTATACAATGTAAAAAGCTTCATGCTAAAAAATATTTTATTTTTATTTTCTATTTTATTAAATGTAAGAATAGATTTTAAATCTAAACAGACATATAAACATATAGTGCGAGCATCCAGGGCCATCGACTATATACATGATTATTAGTGTCTTATATACAATATTATTTTACATTTTGTTTGCTGTACAATTTGCTGTTGTGTATTTATATATTGTCCGGTAATTTAGATTTTTTTAGAAATTCGGTTATTGTTTTGATGTTTTCTGTAGTGGGGTTACATAAGTAGTGGCTGGCGTCTATGTTTTTAAGGATGCTTTGTTTTAGATGGGCTATAGTAGGGCAAAGGGTGAGGATGTGATCAATGGTGACTGGAGTGTGTGTGTGCAAAGTGGGCAGTTACGTTGTGCTGTTGTGTCTAGATAATGCTTGTGTGTGAGGTTTGTATGACCCAATCGTAATCGTGAGTCTTAATTTGGTCGAGACGAGTTACTTCTTCTTGAACTATGTTAGAGTAGATCGATGTGTGAAGGTTGTTGATATTGATGTTTTGGTACCAGGTATTGCATTTAACGAGTGGATTTTGTATTTGTTGGTTTAGTTTTTATTTCAAGAATTTTTTTATGTCTTTTGTGTTAAAATTGGGTGTGAATATAAGTGGCATTCTTAATATTGATTTAGCTGATTTGTCAGCCATTTCGTTTCCTTTTATGTTGCTGTATCCTGGAGTCCATAAGATTTTGATTTTCGGGTAGAGAGCTGATATGGTCGATCAGAGAGCTGGGTATGCGTTGTTGTTGAGTGGGTTTCTTATTGCTCCTAGTGAGTCAGAGCATATTACGAATTTACCTCTCATTTTTAATATTAGTTTGGTCGCTTCGAGGATTCCTAAGATTTCGGCTGTTAGTATTGATGAGTAGGGAGGTAGGCTTCCATAGGCTA
This sequence comes from Drosophila seguyi, assembly GCA_008042675.1. Lineage (NCBI taxonomy): Eukaryota > Metazoa > Arthropoda > Insecta > Diptera > Drosophilidae > Drosophila > Drosophila seguyi. The sequence goes on from VNJU01000179.1 coordinate 13,670, forward strand.
GGGTTTCGGTTTCTGTGGTGATTGCGTATGTTGTAATCGAGTTATGCTGAGATCCATCGGTTTGTATGAATGTGTGGTTTTGGTAATGTGTTTTTGTTTCATTGAAGATTTTTTTTAATGTTTCAGGTGGTGTGCTTGCTTTGTTATGACTGTGAAGGGTTGTATTGATTGAATTGTTGGGTAATTGCCAGGCTGGTTTTAATTTGTAAATTCTTTTCGGCTTGAATGGTACTTCGTAGTCTTGGCATTTTGTTATTGCGTGCTGTAATAATGAAATCAATTTTTTCTTTTCGATGTTTGGTTTTATAAATTTGCAGAAAGGAGTATCTTAGCTTGTATTAGGGATTTGAAGAGTTTTGCTGTAAGGTGATCGCGTTTTTGTTCTATTGTTGGTATGTTTGCATCGTATAGTAAATTGTGTATGGGTGTCGTGCGGAATGCTTCTAAAGCTAGTCGAATTGCTGAGTTGAATGAAGTTTTTAATTTATTGAGAGTGGTTTTTGGTGCTTGTCCATATATGTGTAGCCCGTAGTCAATTTTTGATATATGTATTGCTTTTGTGACATTTAGCAATGTGTGTGTGTTGAAGTTAAATCTTGGGCTAGCCAGGCATTTTATAATGTTGAGTTTGTTAGATAGTGCTAAGAGGAGGGCATTGATGTGGGTGTTCCAGTTGTATTTGTTATTTATCCAGAGTCCAAGTAACTTGAGTGATGAGGTATTTGTTATGTTGGCATTGTAACAGGTAATAGTGCAAGTGCAGTTATGTTTTCTGCAAATGTGTAGATGCTGACATTTTGTTGGTGAGAGAGAAGCGCCGGAGTACTCGCATCAAGTTTTAATTTGAGAGTGTGTTTAGGTTATAATTTATATTTTTGGCTTTGTCAAAGTTTATTATAAGAAAAAAGTCATCAGCGTAAGCACTGAAATTGATTTCTTTGTGTAGTGAAATTATGTTGCTTAGTTTGTTGAATGCGATTATAAATAGAACGACAGAGATAGGTGAACCTTGAGGTATTCCGTTTTCTAAAGGGAGTATTGAAGAGGTTTGTGATCCTACTCTGGTAGCTATTTTTCTGTTGGCCATGAAGTTTTGAATGTATTTTATTATTTTGGGTCCGCATTTCCATTCGATTAGTTGGTTTGTTATTGAGTGTACCCCGACACGGTCGAATGTTCTAGGGAAATCAAGAGAAACTAGTGATATGTGTTTTTTTGAATTTAGCGCCTTTGTGATAAGGTAGTCTACGTAAGGTACACTATCTGTAGTTGACTTTTCCTTTTAAAGCCAAATTGATTTGGATGTATCAGCCTATTATTAGTAAGGAACCACCATAGTCGCTGTGAGATTATCTTGTCTAGGATTTTTCCTACGCAGCAGTTTAGAGAGATGGGTCTGTAGGAGCTGATGTCTATTTTATCTTTGTTGGGTTTTAATACGGGTATGGTAAGGCTGGTTTGTATGATTGTGGAATGTTATATATTTGGTGGAATTGGGCTATTACTCTATCTTGCGTTGTTGGAGAGCTGTTTCTGATCATTGGGTATGAGATCCTATTAAGTCCTGGTGTTGAACCCTTCAGAGATTGTAGTGCCATGTTAAATTCCATTTTGGTTATGTTCTTTTCTATTTCTATTGCTGAATTTGATGAAGTGTGGTTTATAATTATGGGTGTATTTTTTTGTGTTATGAAGTTATGATCAAAGTTTGAGTCCTTTGAAAGGGCAGACCAATATTGTGCGAAAAGGTTGGCTATTTTGTTTTTATCCGTAGTCGTTTCATTGGAGGATGTAATGCAATGGATTTGTTTTGTTGGGTTCAGTCCGCAAAATCGCGTAATGTTATTCCAAATTTTAGTTGTTGGTGTCTTTGTTTGAAAAGTAGATGTAAATGTTGTTGTTGCTTCCGTTTTCTTTATTTTTATTTATATTTTTAGGCGTGCATTGGCTTTCCTATATTCTATTATAGTTTGTTGTGTTATTTGTCTTTTTAGTGCTTTCCATTTTATCTTCTTCTCTTTGTGTAAGTCTGCTAGTTTTTTGTTCCACCAGGGAACTTTATGAACGAAGGTATTTGGTGGTGTTTGTGGTATGGTATGGTGAGCACTTTGAATTAGAATTTTGTTAATTAATGCAGCTTCTTTGTTGATGTTGGTTGAGCGGGGGTATAAGTCGTTAATATTGTGAGTTTATGTCTTTTTTTTTTTTCTTGGACGTTGATGCACTACGATCAGTACACTCAAGTGGCCCGTATGACACCAAGCACGTGCTTGTTCGTGTTAGGTGTTAGTAGGCGCGAAAGATGAAAATATAGAAAAGGAATTCGAGGAAGTAACTACTGGCGTGCTGCCAGATTGTTTGCTTGCATGCGTACTAAGTGGGTTAGTATTAACGTTTTTAGTTTAGGAAGGCTATCTACGTTTGAAATTATTATATACAAATCGTTATAATTTGCACATAAGACTCTAAAGGGTTCATGCAATTGAAAGGACGTTCTACAATGGCGCAGCACTAAGGGAATATAGGATCTAGTATTTCTACTCGGTA
>VNJU01000180.1:0-11586 GCA_008042675.1 Drosophila seguyi
AGGATCGTTCCGAAATCCAAAAGATGCGATTTATGTTCCAAAGAGAACCATCCAGTGCGTTTATGTCCACGCTTCCTCCAGATGACGACAGAGGATCGCACCGCTTACATCCGAAAACAGCAGTTGTGCTTAAATTGTTTTGCAAGCGGTCATCAACTCCATAATTGCACAAGCGCCCACAAGTGCTTCACGTGTTACGGTCGGCATCACACTTTGTTGCATCCAAGCAACTGCTCCTCCAGTGTACCGATTCCTCCTGATACTATATCCGATCCGATCCAAAGGATTTCCTCGTTCTCCACACAAGTTACTACTAATCCCGATTCCTCCAATTACTGGGTTCCATACGACTAGATGAAATGCAGACGTTCCCGAGGTATTATATCCTACCCATGCCGAGTCTGTCACGGGAACCATCCTCTTCGGAAGTGCCACCGTTTCCTTCGGCTGCATGGTGAGAAACGGCTCCAGGCAGTCATGGATAAGAAGTACTGCGTTAATTGTCTGGCCCACCATCATTTCACGGGATCTTGCCGCAGTGATGACCGATGCAAGTCGTGTGGTCAGGATCACCACACGCTCCTCCATGTCGACGAGCGCTCAGCGTATCCAACGCTTTCCCGAGCTAAGGCCTCCTAATATTTTTCTGCGTATCCTCGCAAGGGGGCCTTGAAAGCCTTCAAATATTTTTGCTGCGTATTCTCGCAAGGGGGGAGGGGGGGGGGGAAAATNGGGGGGGGGGAGAATGTTCACGCCAAAAGGGCGCTTAATTTCTAGAGTCAGTGTGATCCCGTACACTCTCTTTCTCTCCCTCTTCCTCCGGACTTTCATTCCACTGAGCTTTCAATTCGCTCTCCCAAGCTAGGCTTAAGACTCCTACTTTCATGTATTTTAGTACTAATTTACTATTCTACCAATAAAGACCAACGCACGTCGCGTAAAACCCCGAAAAGTTCCTCCATGTTTTTCTTATCGAGTGAATTTCAGGTTAAAGCCACCCCCTCCGAACAGAAGGCTTAATTTTGTATGCAATTAAATCTTTAAGTATCTTTCCATTTCGGTCAAATGAAAAAAAAAACCTAACAGAGGAGGTATAAAATATTTATATGTAAAACCCCCAAATTATGACAGTATGACATATGACAATTCGATTTTAATTTAAAAAAATTCATATAAATCATTTACATGAAAAAATACCGCATGTTTTTGAAGCTACACAACCATAGCCGACATTACTATTAGAACACAGCCATTCTAGGGTCGAAAACTGGAATGTATCGGTACAACAAGAAGAAAGTCGAAGAGGCTGAGTGATCTCAGAAAGCGAAACACAATTTTGATGTCAAACAATGGGCACCATATAAATAGGCACAACAGGAGTACCAAGGAGTAGTATACGAAGTCTACAAGCTCTGAAAATGAATAGTAGAACTGATACCAGGAAGTTTAAAAAATGCGATTTTCGGGAAATCGCGTTTAAAGATAGAACAAAATGGTCGAAACGTATGGGGCGGCTATCTTTCGGGCTTCGTTTACCCATGAAGCAATGCAAGTTTTACAAAACCCTTTATATGGCGTATTCCTCAGATCCTGTATACTACAAAAATACAATAAAATAGATTTTTAAACAATTCGTAAGTAGAAGACCCTCTTAAGTTATCAACACCTCCGATGGGTTCAAGTCGATAAGACATATAATTAACGCCTCATTTCTCCAACAAAAATCTAGCTGTCAATTCTTGGGTTTCCGTATTTTCCCCCGATACTCTGCAAATTATTGCCCCAGAAGATGACCTAAGATCAGTACATTCATTAATATTAATGTTTTTAGTTTAGAAAGACTATCTACGTTTGAAATTATTGTTTTTAGTTTAGGACTATCTAAGTTTGAAATTATTGTGTACACATCTTTATAATTTGCACATAACACTCTAAAAGGTTCATGCAATATAAAGGACGTTCTACAGTGGTGGAACACTAAGGGAATATAGGATCAAGTATTTCTACTCGGTACGTCAAAGATAAGCTGATCTAACAAGTCAGCACTTTCCACGTCACCGTGAATAAGGTTATAAATGAAGGTAATGCCAAGCATGGTTCTACGGTTAGATAAAGATGGTAAGTTAATAAGGAGGAGGCTATATATTAGAATAGGAGGGTAATTTAATTTAAAATTTAAATTTTTAAGCCGCGTAAAGCGAAAAGTAAAAAGTTCTTTTGAACCGAGTCAATGCGTTAACTGTGGACCCCATACTGAGGGCTCCAGACGAAAGATTCTTTCGACCAACGTTTAATGAATCCAAGCACACCTTTGGCTTTATTCACCATGCATGAAATATGATCAATAAAGTCGAGTGGAGGATCCAGGCGGACACCCAAATCATCAACTAAAGCAATTCTTTCCAAAGGGCAAAATGTCATAAGCTAGCATTTAGAGTTTAATAAATTTACGCTGCACCATTTTTGAAAATGATTAAGATCTGCAAAGTTTGACGTCGTCCGCGTTCACAAGTACTCTGAAGTTAGTCAGGACATTGGGCAGGTCGTTAATAAATAATGTAAAAAACAAGGGACCTAAATGGCTCCCTTGCGGGTAGCTTGAAGTAACCTTGAGAGCATTAGAAAAGGTGTATTTGTAGAGGACCTTCGCGACCTGCCATTCAGATAACTTGAGATCCATCTAAGAAGATCAACCGGAAATCCCATTTGATCGGGTTTCCTAACGGGAAGAAAATGGTTAACAGAGTCGAATGCTTTACTGAACTCAGTATAGACTACGTCTGTCTGAAAGTTTTTATGGAAGCCCCTTATTATGAAGGAAGTGAGCTCCAAAAGATTAGCATTCGTTGATCTTCGCTTTATAAATCCATGTTGACATGGAGAAGTTATAAATAATTATATACACAGGTGCTGCAAATGAGGAGTAATGATTTCGCGATGGCCAACAACTTAGAGATCCCTCTATAGTTATTGGCATCTGATGTGCTACCTTTTTGTGAAGATAGCAAATGATTCCTTCCAAATAAGGGGAAAGTGGGAGGTTTCTAAGGACAAGGTAAACAATTTTAGAAGGGGATTGCTCAGGGCGTCGGCACAATACCTAAGCAAACAGCCGGGTATCTCGTCGGGACCTGGCAAACACGGCTTAACACGGAGAAGATATAAAGGGCTAGAACTTTCGTTTAAATTAGGACTGAAAATTATGTTCGATTTGGGCATGATGAAAGAATAAGTTCGATTTGAGTCAATGAAATTTGAGTAAGTAGTTTGAAAAAACTGCGCAAACAGATCGGCAATTGCATTTTTTTACAGTTGTATTTTTAAAGGAAAGCGATGAAGGATGAGTAATTGGCTTACGTTTAGTGTTAACAAAATTATAAAACTGTTTTTGGTCCCCAGAGAACTGAGCCTTACAACGAGTCATATAATATTCAAAAATATTCGGCAACTCAGTCCCAATGTCGATAGTCACATCAAAAGTAGAATGATAGGGAGCTTCGGATACCGTTAGGGGCGCCGCCCTGGCGCCGCAATCAAATACACAAAACAGAAAATCTGCATACACACGGAGTGAACAAGAATTTTATTCGCAAAATAAAAGATTTAAATAAAAAACACCGGTTGTTTTATAAAAAAATTACACAAACGGATCGCGCCAAAAAAAAAAACACCCGTTCACTTGGAGGAAAGAAGGCTTCTTGGAAAAGATTATCACCTATCCAAAAATTCACAGGACCCCGATTTTTCTCAACTTGTGTAATCGATCAAACGTTCATGAATAGCTGATGTATCGTTGATGAAAAAATTAGTTATTATTGATAAATTTGTGACTGATGAAACTTAGGACATGCCCATGATAATTAAATCTGGAATTTTTATGGACTTTTATCAACAAAATCTACAAAATCTGTCTGTTAATGAATTACAGACAAAGGAATCTTCAATAGAACTACACAATTCGTTTCCAAAAAAGATCTCAAATAACTAAAATAAAGAGTGTTTATCCGATAGTCCACGTCGTTTTAATTTATTTTATTATTTTTTTATTTTACAAAGTAAAAGTAAAAATCGGGGGTTTAACTTCAAACTTTGCAAACAAAATTGGACAATAATATTAATAAAAAAAAACGGCACTTATATAAGTACTCGGTAGACAAACTAATGCGTTATATTTATTTTTATATCCTGAAAACAGGTTGTATACCGAACACCAACTATTTTTGGAGGAAACTCGAGAGATTTTCCATAACTCTTATACCTTGTATTATTTTTCAACAACCAATTTAACAAAAAGTGGATCTAAAGTTGTGTCATAATAAATAAAAAAATTTAGATATTAAGTGGGCATTTGCGAAAAATTTGAAATATTTGCTTCGAGTTTTAGTCGTTTCGTCGGCATTTTCATTATACATTTTATAGATAATCGATATTTATATACATACCATTTCTCCGAGTACCTTGAGTTTTTGGCTTCTTTATAACCTGTCCCTTTTCATCATTTGTGATCCTTCGCCTTTGATAAATTATATCCCTATACCACTGAGCTAAGTAAAAGTGTCGAGCATAATCCCATATTAAATTTTCTTCCTCAGCATTTACAGCTAAAAAGTCGAGAAGAATTTTTTGCAGGAACTCCGTTCGTTGGTCCTCAGCATGTAACTCAGTTTGAGACTGTAAAGTATATATAATTAGTTATTTCCATAATAATAAAATAATAAGAAAAAAAGAGTTACTTACTATACATGCAGGTAAATCGCCTTCCTTTTCCTGTTCTTTTCTGATTGATTTTATCATTGAATCTATAATATTAACCTTACACCGAGATTCAACAGTGTCCCTACGTAGTCGTGCAGCCACAATTCCAAGGTAATCTAAAGAGACCAAGCGAATACTCTGTTCTATACTTTTATCAGACACATAGCGAACCAGCATTGTTCCGAGAAGTGAAAGTAACAATTCAGATGCAGGCCATTCGGGTTTGTTGGCAGTTGCAAGCAAATCATGAATGAAATTTTCAAAAAGAGGTCGAAAATCAGTTTCATTTGACCGGGATTTGCATTTATTTAAAAAAGTTGTTAAAAAATTTCCGCCGATACTGACAGCGACATCATACTTTTTTAAAACCAATATATCCTTATTAGGTTTTACTACTTTTTTAGCTCCGCTTGGAGGATTGTCAGCCAAACTAACAATCATTTCAGTTTTACTATTTGGCTTCCCATTATCACAAAGTGAGTCTGGTAATATCGTAGCACATTGAATTAGTTGCAGTACAAGGGCAGTAACCATTTGAATATTTCCACCATTATTTGTAAGTTTGTATGGTCGTAGATTTTTTTTCGAAGAAGGTAAGCGATCAATTGATGATAATATATCTCCTAAGATACTGTTTCTTATTTTATCGTATCTTTCCTTGCGAAATATCTGAAATATATTTTATAGTATATATGAGAAATACTTATCAGTATATACAAAATCTAAAAAATGTACGCTTAAATGCAATCTTAGTTTAAATTGTATATGTATATATGCTGTGGACTGTAATTGTAGAATATTTTATTTTTATGCTTTGGAATGATTATTCTTTAGGTAATTTAAATAAAAGATTTGTAATAAAATAATTTCAATTCAATTGATTCAAAGGCTTTTGAGATATTTCTGGTACCGATTTGGAAACATAGTTTGGAGAAACACGGATTTGAAATTTTGTCAATATAGGCCGCTCCCTTCAACGAAGGCGTGCATTTTCGGCTATAACTTTTTATTTTTGTTTATTTTGCCTTGAAACTATGACCAAACATTCTCAAGAAGCACTTGTGGGCGCTTGTGCAATTATAGAGTTGATGGCCGCTTGCAAAGCAATTTAAGCACAACTGCTTTTTTCGGATGTAAACGGTGCGATCTTCTGTCGTCATCTGGAGGAAGCGTGGACATAAACGCACTGGATGTTTCTCTTTGGAACATAAATCGCATCTTTTGGATTTCGGAACGATCCTCGTACTGAAGAATTTCAGCATTTGTGGCGACACGTCGGAGGGTGTCGGTTCGGACGAATGGAGGCGCACCTTAGGAGGTTGAATAGAATCTATGGTCTCTAGAGTTCTATGTCGCGCAGTAAGAATTGAATTAAGTTCTTGCCACGTAGGAATTTCTGTTTTGTTAGGGATAGATTGCTCCCATAGTGAGAGCGTCAGCTTTGAAAGTGTCGTGGAACATAAATAAACCAAAAGACAATCCCAATTATCCGTAGGAAGGCCGGATATATTTAGGGATGTAAGGCAATTTTGGATTGTACTTTGCAGCTCCTTCAAGGCAGCCAAGGATTCGTGTGAGATGGACTGCGTGTTCAGTAATTTCTTTAGTTGGCTGTTCACCAGCGCTCGATTATTTTCGAAACGCTCAGATAGGTTTTTCCTGGCTGACCGGAAACCATCGTTGGTGAGTGGTGAATTGGAAACTATGCAATGAGCTTCACCACTAGTCTTGGCATTTAAATAGAACAACTTTTCGACAGGGGTCAGCGCAGGATTGTCTATATAGACCGCTGTGAAAAGGTCTCGGAAAGTCGGCCAGCGAATATAATCGCCCGAGAAAATTTCCGTATCGCACGGAGGAAGCTGACAGCCAGACTGAATGGAACTTTGGGGCGCAGGGGATTGGACTTCAGCTGCTTTAGACGCGATCGTATCGATCTCTTCCATTAGTTGGGCGGAATACCTTTTGTAAATAAAATATGAATACTCATATTTTGCCTTTACAGTAGGCAAGGTGTTCGCCTTGAACTTGGCACTTGGATGGACTGGGGTCTGCTTGATTACAGAATCTGGACTCGAAGTGACTCAGACGGTCACAGGACACCGTAAATTTATTTAAAATTGAGGAAGTCATTCTGAATATATTTTTGGGAAATTAACTACTGTATATACTACTGTATGTGCCGAAGATGAATTTGGAATTAAGGAACCAATCGGAATATTTTATTGTCGATGCTGAATTTGGCATATAGGAACCAATCGGAATATTAAAGCTGCGGACTTATTTAGTTGACCGCTGCTGTATTTGGCGCAGAACTGTTTTCGGAGATAAGGCGTGTGTGTGAATATGTTGGTGCATTAGCCGCGTGCCAATGTAGAATAGCGAAGACAACGGAGGAGGAAAAAATTCCCAAAAATCGGAGCGTCGACTTGCAGTCGGTTATGTATGTAATTTGCAATGTCTATATGCCTGCCTATGCTTGCTTGCAGCGCCGGTCAGGATAGAGCAGAGGAGAGACAATAAATATATATTATGTTTATTTGGATGTAGCTTAGCTCAGGATAGAGCAGGGAAGAGTAAATAAATATTTTATGTGCCGTGGGTTTTGGGCATACATTTATTTATAGGAGCTGTGGACTGTATATTCGATTTTGTTTTGGAATAAATATATTTTATGTTAATCCAGGATAGGAATAAATAATAATTATACTTTTTTAATTTGCTGGGTGAACTATTTAAATTATTAAAAATACCCGTGCGTAAGTAAGTTTATTTAATTTGGTGTACATTTTTGTTGACGATTGTAGATCAGCGGAGTGGACTGTATTTGACATGTGTAGGAAATATGTATATAAGTAGAAATAAATGCAAGCGGAACACAGTGAACAACGAGAAATTAGGAATTGAAAGTTTTACTGTGGCTTGAATTCGGAACTTAAGGAAAAGAATGAAGTCACAATAATTTATTTGGAATAGGAACTTATTGGCTGCCGTAGTGTCGGATCAATCGGTCTTGGATTTAAACAATAATCATACAGAGAAGTTACATGAACGGACTTTCGCAAAACCTAACTGTATAACCTGCAGCAATAATATAATTGTTACTTATCTTGTGCAGTGTTAAAGCCACCGGAGCTACTGGAAATGGATGGATTATCCGGCTCTGATGGACCAAATGTTCGGAGGGGGGTGGCTTTAACCTGAAATGCACTCGATAAGGAAAAACATGGAGAAACTTTTCGGGGTTTTACGCGATGTGCGTTGGTCTTTATTGGTAGAATAGTACTAAAATACATGAAAGTAGGAGTCTTAAGCCTAGCTTGGGAGAGCGGATTGAAAGCTCAGTGGACTGAAAGTCCGGAGGAAGAGGGAGAGAAAGAGAGTGTACGGGATCACACTGACTCTAGAAATTAAGCGCCCTTTTGCCGTGAACACCTTTTTTTTTATATCTCTATCTATTTATATGATATATGTTAAGTAAAATTAAAAAATATTGTAAAAACTTAAATTTTAAAGGGGCGTTAACAACCATTTCATCCATATAATATATATGCTTCTGGATTGGATATTTGAATTCCAATTTATTTTTTTAAAGGGGAATATTTGGAAACATCAGATTCTGGATCTTGCGATGAAACCGAACCTGAAGGACTACATAAAGACGAAAATTTAACAAATGATGTTACGGATTTGGAATTAAAAGTCGAGATGTTTAATACCTTGGAGGCCAGAAAGCAATATTTGATCAGCAAAATTAAGCCATATTCAATATCTGGCGATCAAAACCTAATATCCAATCAGCAAATAAAGACATACATAGATTATAATAACGCCCAGCTTATTGCGCAATATTTAGCTACCAAAAGGCCTTTTAGTCAATCATTTGATGGATGCTTAAAGAAAATTATATTAGTTGTTAAGTAAGTATACAAACAATTTTATTTTTTGCATTATAATTGCTATAATTATACATTCCCTATTCAATACAGTGAACCGTCCATAGCAGTAAGGACACGTGCAATGAAATGTCTTGCAAATATTGTGGAAGTTGATCCATTTGTGTTGAAACGAAAAGATATGCAAATGGGTGTCAACCAAAAATTTCTAGACACAGCTATTTCAGTTAGAGAAGCAGCTGTGGATTTGGTTGGAAAATTTGTACTAAGTAATCAAGAATTAATTGACCAATATTATGACATGCTCTCCACAAGGATTTTGGTGAGATACAATATAAATTATAAATTTGTAAATATATCAAATAATTGTATTATTTTTCTAGGATACTGGTGTCTCCGTACGGAAAAGAGTTATTAAAATTTTGAGAGATATCTGCATCGAGTATCCAGACTTCGGAAAAATTCCCGAAATTTGCGTTAAAATGATACGGCGTGTTAACGATGAAGAAGGCATTCAAAAACTTGTAACTGAAGTTTTTATGAAAATGTGGTTTACACCATGCATAAAAAATGACAAAGTTAGTATGGTATTTTATAGCTCTACGCAGGTTTTTCAAGCAAATTACATAATTTTTAAAATTTGATTTTTCCTTTCCGTGATGTGGTACATTATTGCAATATTTATATCTATATCGTATTAAGTATGGATATCACGGTGCCATATGGATGGTGGATATCGCGATGAAGAATTATCTTAAAAATTCAATTTCCATTGTCCTCTTAACGTTACCTGACTTCCTATTTATTTATTTTTTAACAACTTATAGAAAGTGAATCGCTCTTAAATCGGTTAATCTGGGCAAAAATAATGGCAAAAAGGGAACCATACGCTAAATTTCAAAACAGTTGATTACATATTCGCCGAAATATCAGTTTGAAAAAACGGTGTGTCTTCGACAACACACTTGCTTAAAGGGAGACACTGAGTAAAATTTTGAAAAAATCTAAACATTTTTTTCGTTTAAAAGATGTTTAGGGTCTTAAAAATAATATACTACAAGATAAAATCCGGCAAAAGTGTCTAAATGTTCAAAATTTTCAGTCTGCGGCAATGCCTCATAGGCATTATCAGTACTTATAACTTTAAACGCGTTTTTCTCGAAACCACTTTTTTTGACAGTATATTTAAAATTCCTTCCTCTATCAACACACGTAGAATTTTTATTGCTTACTTTTTTTATAAACAATTTTTACTTTTCTTCTCGTTAAAATTTGAACTTTTTTAGCGAAAAATCAATATATCGAAAAAAATCCAACGTGTCTCGATAGTTGTTGATGTATAGAAACTAAGAAAACTTTTTTTTTTGTTCCGGATCAAAAATTAAGGACGTTAGCTTTCCGGCCTGGACCCCCTTGCCAAAAATAGGGCCTACGAGGAAATGCTGCTCAGTCGCCACTTTGTTTTTGATTTCTTTGAAAAAATCATATTATTTTTTGTACATGGGATCTCATATTGCTAAACCTATTTTACAATTTCGATTGACTCTTTCGTTTGGTAAAAAAATTCCCGAAAATGCTCTCATGTTTACAGATATACACCTAGCGGGCCCAAAAAAAAGGCCATTTTTGAATTTTTTTTTTAGGTAGTCCATTTGGGTTATTGAATTGGGGTTTTCTATCCGTAAAATAATACACTTTTAAGGTTTTTTTTTTAATTTATTTTTTATTAAATAACGGAGTAATTTATTTTTTATTTAAGATCAAACAAAAATGAAGGTGTTTGGTACCAGACCTCAAAACCATCTAAAATTAAAAATCCATAGAGGTTATTAATTAAATTAATTATTATTATTAATTAATTAATTAAATAAAAAATCTAAAAACAGAAATCTTCAAGTCAATTTTCGAGATATTTCTGGTACCGACTTGGAAAACATAGTTTCGAAAAAACGCGTTTATAAATTTGTCAATATAGGGCGCTCCTTAAACGAAGGCGTTCATTTTTGAGCTATAACTTCGTAATTTTTTCGCATTTTGACTTTAAATTTGGACCACACATTCCTAGGATATCAAACTTTTTTGAAAGTGCTACATATGTATATATACCCCCTTAAGGGGGCATAAACACCTAGAATTTTTTTTTTCAAATTTTTCTTTGTTTTATTTTCTTAAAGTTTGATATCTTAAGAATGTCGATATTTCTAAAATCGGCTATGTTAAAGACTAGATAAAAGTATCTATTTGGCTTTCTAATTTTGGATGATTTTTGTGCTAACGGTATCTGGTACCGAAAAGCTACATTTGCTTTGGACTTTAATTGAAATTTAATTACTCCGTTAATTTTTAAAAATCTTTAATAGAAAATAATTTTAAAAAAACTTTAAGGTGTATTCTTTTACCAAAAAAAAAACCCCGATTTAATAACTCAAATAGACTCTCTAAAAAAATATTCAAAAATTGACCTTTCTTTGGTCCTCTAACATCTGTCTTAAGCAGTGAGAGGAACTATAGGCAAATAGTTTAAAACTCCTGTTCGCAATGTCTGTTTTACGTCGCTGTATCGAGTTCAGATTCGAAAAAAAAATAGAAAGTTATATGGCGCCATGAACAATAATGCGTGGAAAAGTCGAATCAAGGTGGGCAAATTTCATATTTTTGGAATTTGGCATTAAGGGGGCATATACACCTAGAGGGCCAAAAAAGGCCATTTTGGAATTTTTGTTTAGAGAGTCTATTTGAGTTTTTGAATTTGGGGTTCTTTTGGTTAAAAGAATGCTGTTTGAACTTACACTCATAATAAACTAAAAATCTTTAATAAAAATCCTATAATAAAGACTAGATTTTTATGTATAGACTATCCACAGAAAATTTCAAAAAGTCAATCGATTTAATGGTTTTCGAGATATTTCATAGTTTCGAAAAAAAAACATAGAAG
>VNJU01000181.1:0-16351 GCA_008042675.1 Drosophila seguyi
TTTTACAGATTCTGGCACCGTAGCGTCATTCACGTTAGTGAAATTTACATCGTCGCAACTATGATGCTGTAGCTCTTCAACAACAGAACCATAGTTGATTGTGCCTTTTTCTGTGTCTAGCTTTGCTCCAACTTGAGCTAGAAAATCAAATCCAATAATGCCATCGAAAAGTGTTAATGTGTCCAAAAGGAAAAAGTCCGCTGTTTTCCCGAGAATGTTAATTAAACATTTCTGTTTAACTGTGTTAGAACCGTGGATGGAACTAACTGTGAAAGGGGATTTGACCGGCACCACATTTTTTAGCTCCTTTACGGGCTTGATGTAGTTTTTCGCCGCCCCTGTGTCTATTAAAATTTTCAATTTCCTCCCATGTAACTGGCGTTCAATGAACGGCAGTCGGGAGCGCTCCCTAAAAAATTGATCTGATCATTTTCATCAGACTCGTCATCTATCTCGGTAACGGCCGCTGCGGCCGCGCCATCATATTCGCTGTCGTTTTTATCGTCAGCCTGTTGGATGGTGTTCTGCACCCTCTGACGCCTTTGACCGGTCATGCGTGCGGAGCCGAATCTCTTCTGGCCCCGAGCACCCTCGGCCTTGACGCTAGCAGGCTGACCGCTTCCGAAGGAGGTCGGTTGCCTATGTTGGGTTACAGTGGAGCCTAACTCCATAGGCTCAGGTGATTGATTCCGATAGTTGTTATTATTCTGGGCAGAATTATTTTGTCTACCCTGTTTCTTGTAAAAATGAGGGTTTTTCCCTTGGCTGTCCTCGGCCCTGCTATATCTCCCATGCGGTTCCCTTGAGCGGTTCCGATCCTTTCGGTGCTCATAGGTGATTGCCTTGTCCTCTAGAGCCTTTGCGTATGTAGCGGCAAAGTTAGTGCGTTCTATGGTAGCTTCGGATTCCCTAGCCAAAGCTAAAGCTGAGGGCAAATCCTTGGGTTGCGCCGGCAAGACTATGGCCCTCAAGGGCTTCCTTAGACCGGCAATGAACGCGTGGAGAGCATCCTCTCTAACTTCATTATTAAAAAGAATGGCACTGTCCGGTTCGTGAGTCATAACTATCTTGTTCGTTATTAATGTCAACCGTTTCTCTACATCGTCGTAATATTGCATGAGGCTAAGCTCCCCTTGTCTAACTGTGTCGAGTCCCTGCCTAAGTGCACGCAGCGACGTTTTGTCCGCGTAGGTGCAGTCTAATCGAGCAATAATGGCATCGAAATTTAGGACTGTGTTATGGGCAACTAGCAGCCCTCTTGCTGGCCCCCTAATTTTGTTTCTGATAATCGAAACGGCCTGGTAATGCGCCTCGCTACCATTATACCGTTTGAAGATCTCGTATGCGTCCACGGCTGACTGCCGCCATGACACATAGTCGTCCTGCTCTCCCGAAAAGTCTGGCATTGTCTTCACAATGTCAAGCTTGATGTCGCACCGTACTTCAGGGCCTGCGGTTATTTTTTGGTATGTCTCTACTTGTGGTGCTTCCACACGCAAGTGTTGCATCTGTTGTTTTACCTCATCTAATTGTGCCTGGAAATCCCTCTTAAGTCTGCTTTCCTGTTCAGTCAAAGCCTGGCTAACAGCTCCCGCTATAATAGCTTGAAGCTGTGCGGCGTCCATGGCTGCAGTGCTACTTGTAGTATTCGGACAAAAACCTACGGGCTCTAAATCAAACTCGTCGTCACTATCGCACTCGACTTTTATGTCTCTATATGCCGTCCAACTCATTTACTATGGTTGACACCACGCAATTTAATTCTTTCCGAACATGGTTGATCGGCCATACAAGGCGCGATATTTGCACACGCGCGAAATAGAAGGCGACACAAAGGAAAAAGAAATTTTTTCCCTAAAAACAAAGAAGGAAAAGGTATGCGCAGAAGAAATAATTATTTCTTATTAATTCCTTTGGGCAGTAGTTCAAAGTAACCTAGGGTATGCTGCAGAATTTACGCTTGGTAAAAGTATGCAATTGAAACGAGCGGGTGATTTGGGGTATGCTACAGAATTGTAACTTGGTAAAAGTATGCTGTGGAAAACAATGCTCCCTAAAAGCATGCAAAAAAATGGCTGTTAGCTTTTTTTATTTATTTAATATTCCACACTAAATTCTTAAGGTTGCCGAGTGACTTCATTAATCAAACTTACATGGCTTGTATTCTCAACTACGTTGTTATGTTAAGATATAACTAGGTGCAGGTTCTAAATGCACGTCGGGCGCCAATTAAGTAAGTCCTATTATCCAGTGTTCTCCTTTATGGATGATCCCGGTAGGTTCCTCAAAGATGGATGATCCCGGTAGGTTCCTCAAAGATGGATGATCCCCTGGTCCTGGTGTTACCCAGGCGGAATGTCCTCTTAGGTTGATTATGGTGGAGGGCGTGACTTTGCCCCCTTTGCTGCCACTGGCCTTCGGGCTCAGCGTGTAAAGATTATATCAAATGAAATATATTTATCGGCTGGTAGCCGGAGTCGCAACGTCTTTATTTATAAAGGTCTTGCTCAGAACTGAATACAAAGAATATGAAAACTGTAAATCTACTGTGGCTCCAACGCATCACGCCATAAAACCATGGTCGGCAAGCCGACTCAGCATTTATGCAACATAGCTCGGTACCCCGGATAAGGGGTGTCCGATTGCTGTTGCTGACCGTTCGTGGCGCAGAGCGCTGAACTCAGTTTGGGCGCGTCAGCATTGTTTATGTGAATTAATTTGGTATTTGTGTGCTCTTAATTGTTAACATGAATATGTGCGCTCTTAGTTGTTAACTGATATCCTAATCGTTTATCTTGGTCTTGGC
Organism: Drosophila seguyi; assembly: GCA_008042675.1. Lineage (NCBI taxonomy): Eukaryota > Metazoa > Arthropoda > Insecta > Diptera > Drosophilidae > Drosophila > Drosophila seguyi. The sequence goes on from VNJU01000181.1 coordinate 2,807, forward strand.
CCGCTTGACGCGGGGATTCGTCACTGTGCTAACATCTTCTTCGAGGAAATCGAAGAAATTTCCTTCTGTTAAAGTCGCCGAAGGTGGTGGTGTTGGCGGCACTGGAGGCAATGTGTCTGAGGTTTTAAGTGCTTCTAATTCCCTTTCTATTGACTAAATGCCATAAGAAACATTTAATGGTGACAGAAATGCGCGTTTTTTGAAACGAGGGTCAAGAAGAGTACCGACTCTTGGGCTTGTACGTTCCTCATAGGGTATAAGTCGTTTTTCAATGCTTTTCAGCAAGAAGCTATGGACCGTCAGGGATTTTTCCAATTTTAAGTCTGGTTTTATTTTATCCAAGTTCCAAAACAAGCGATATACTGTAGGAATGATTAACGAAATTGTTACGTTATTGGACGATATTTGATATATTGATACAAGGAACTATTGAATTCGATTTCTCTGGTATATCGTCTAAGTGAATTCCAGGGTGCTGCCTTTTTGGGTGGTCAAATAAATTCAATGTATTGCCACTTGTTTTATAAACTTTTGCACAATAAATGCACTTGGCAGACCGACCGTCGTTTGACTGGTCGAAGTGACCCCACTCTTTTGATTTACCAACTTTTATTTTTTTCGCAACATGTGATTTATCCTCTTATTTCCCCTTACCTGCAATTAAAACAAAAAGTTAATATATCTGTAAAGCGACATACATGTTATAAATACCACTTACCTTTGACACTTGCAATTTCGACAAATTTATCCATGTTATTTCTGAAACGCCGCCAACACCACTTTTTTACCAACGCCAACAAGAACGCACCGCAAAAAGAAAAAGAAAATGTGGTGGTAACTATCGTCCACTATCGAAATCAAAAGGTCGATAGTGGCGATAGTGACTAATACTCGATATATCGATACTATCGTGAGTGGTCGCCCCAGCTCTACCTGACATTTGATAGACCTCGATGACAAACATAGTCCTATAGTCTTATTATTGAAATAAAGCCGTTGGAACCTTTATCTCTTCAATAATTAAAACACTCAATTTAGTTTCAAATAATAATATGTATCTTTAATTTTCCTTTTTGTGTTATCTTTTCGTTTACGCACTCGTCAGTCTACACACAGAGAAAGGAACTAAAAAAGTGAAGCAGAACTGGTTCATTATCAGATCAGCTGTCTACTCGATCATTATAACTTTTGATTCATTTGATAATGTATCGATATTTTCAAAACGCCACCTCAAAAGTTACATTGATTTATTTATATCTTTTAAATACAATATTTATGCTAATTGGCGAGTTTGTGCGTTCTGGGGATAACAATTATTATGATCCAGCATTTGCTGCATAGGATTCGGGAAACCCAGTAAAACCAAATCAGATCAATAACTCATAATTATATAATACGCTAATTTCAAAAGAATCAAATAAAATTAAGTAAATGGATATTTAAAATATATCAGGTATAGTTGCATAATAAAAATGTAAAGCGTCAGTATTTAATCTGCAAGCCCGAGTTCATCTCTCAAGGCTAGGAACCTTGCCGACTTAAGCCATAACGCTTCTCTTACGCCTTCAAACAAGGCCATATATTCTGCTTCGGTAGATGAAGCTGCGACTGCTTTTTGTTTCATGGTACACCACGAAATCAAACATGTTTCAAACATTTTAAACAAGTGGTGTAGTACTTCTTCTATCAGTCTCGCAGCCTGCCCAATCTGAATCAACATATCCAACAAGTATGCGATCATAATTGTTATTCATTTTAAAGATTAGTTTTAAGTCAACGGTACCCTTTAAATACTTTAAAACCCTTTTCAGGCATTCCCACAATTCTTTATTATTATTCTTACTGTATCAGTCGATATACTTATTGAAGTACTTAAATCCGGTCGAGTACATAGCATGATGTACATTAAACATCCAATTAAATTTCGACATGGTGCATCATATGTTTCTTCAGACTGCAAAGCCTCATAGTTCAGTTTGCTTGGTAGGGGTGTATTTACTCGGTTACAGTTTTCCATATTAAATTTTCTTAAAACATTATTAATGTAAGATGACTGACTTAGACATAGTTGAGCGTTATTTCTATCGATGTTAATACCAATGAAATATCGGATCTCAAATAAATCCGTCATTTTTAATTTATTCTTTAAGTAGGTCTTAAACTCAGACATTGTACTAGATTTATTTGTAGCAATTATTACATCATCTACATATAACAATACGTATATATTTTTAGAAATTTCTCCTTTATTTAAAATATACATACAACGATAAAATCCTAGATTTTCAAAACCAACTTCCTTAAGTACACTTTCGAAAACTTCAAACCAGCACCTAGCAGCCTGTTTAAGACCATAAATAGCTTTATTGAGCTTGCAAACTGTGTTCTTATCATGTGTCAAACCTTGTGAAACTGTCATGTCAATTTCAACTTTTAAGATACTGTAGTAATTCAGAGGTCTAGTCTTCGTTTCAATTCACTTTATTACACAGCTGGTTTTATTATAGTTTACAATGGTTATATTAATGCGTGTGCTCGCATTTAACACTATTGATCGACTGCTCTCTCTCTCCAGCCCGATCACTCGTCTCTCTGCTTATGTTAGATTAATGGGGAGAGAGTGAGTTGCGCTCATCTTCCTCTCGCACCGGTTCCCACATCCCTCCTATGTTTTTCAGCTTGAGCTTCAACCCAGGTCCCGCAGACGTATCGTTTTCCTCGGATGATTTGGCCAGCGAGTGTTGGTTGTGTTTCTCCAAGTTCGTGGTGGGAGCCGGAACCGTCATCGTGGTGGAGGCAGCTGGAATCTTTTTTAGATGGCTAACGTCCCTAAGAAGTGTCTTACCACCCCCTGAGACTTTAACAATATTTACCTCTCGCTCCAAGACCTGGTATTCAGTTATGTCAAAGTTCGGTGTCAGCTTACTAGGAAATATTACGTTTTTCATTAGTACCTGATCTCCTACCTGAATGTCTACATCCTTTGCCCCTCTCTTTTTATCCCCAGCTTCTTTATCTTTATGCTTTTGTATCTGGTCATTATCTTTTTCAGCCGAGTCAGTAAACGCCCCTACAACATCTTGTATGTTAGGAATTTTATCTCGAATCACACGATTAAACATTAACTTTGAAGGGGCTGTTCCAGTAGTACCATGAGGGGTGACGTTATGCATTAAAAGAAACTCCTGAATTTCCTGCTCGAAGTTCTTCTTGTTTAAATGTGTAATTTTTAGTCTTTTTACTAGGGACTTGTTTATATTCTCCACCCCACCATTAGCGTGAGACCAATATGGTGGAGTCCGTATTAGGGTAATGCCATTCAAACTGCAATAATTTTCAAACATCTCACTAACGTACTGTCTACCATTATCTGTCCGCAGGTACTTTGGAAACCCTAATCGGCAGAATATTTCCTTCGTCGCCCCAATAATAGCTGTTAAGGATATCGATTGCATAAACTTAAGCTCCATGTATCTTGAAAAATAGCAGTCTCTACATGCTTTTACAAAGTTCCCTGCCTCTCGGTCAATGAGTGGCCACCATACCTTTGACCTTAAACGCCGCTTCATTGCTAACTCGCCTGGATGACCTTCATGGGCAAGTTCTAATACTCTCTTCCGAAGTGTTGCCGGAATGACTAATCGTGTTCCTCTAAGCAGAATATTCCCAAGCGTCGAAAGTTCATATCGAAATGGGTAAAATTTGTTTGATGTACATGGATCCCAAGTGTCAGTCTCCAAACAGGACATGGCGTCAATGATTTCCTCCTCCATACTACTTGCTTGGGATATTTCTGATATGTATAACGCTGCAGGAACAGAGTATTCGATGACCCGAAAGATATTATATTCATAATTTCGCCAGGAAGAGTTCGTCGCAGCCAGCTCACAAAGTCGAGACAGAGCGTCTGAAATATTTTCAATATATTCTTTACTTCTTTTACGGCGTTATCATGGTCATTTTCATTGGTTCCGAATATGATGATATCATCGATATAATTCAAAACATTTCGGCACGGTGCCAGTAGCTCCTCCAGTCTTCTTTGAAAAATTTCGGGTGCAGAGTTAACCTCGAACATCAATCGCTTATACCGGAACAACCCACGAGGAGTTATGAAAGTCGTTAGAGCTCTGCTAGCCTCGTCTAATTCTAATTGATGATATGCATATTTGAGATCCAGACGAGAAAAATATTTCGCTCCTCTCAGCTTGGTGATAAATGTTTCAAAGATAGGCAATGGATAGTTCTCCCTTAAAATTGCTTTATTGGCTAGTCTCATGTCTATGCAGATGCGGAGATCCCCGTTTTCTTTGAATGCTATGACCATTGGTGAGATCCATTGAGAATGTCCCATTACTGGTTCAATGATATCGAGGGCTAACGCTTCTTCTAGTTTTCCGATAACTTTATCTTCCAACGCTATTGGAATCTGCCTCATCGGTTTGATGTCTGGGTCAATGGATAGCTTAACTGGCAATTCTTTCCATTTTGGAAATGGAGATACGCTCTCTATACTGTAGACTTCTAAACCGAGTCGTAATACTTGTAGTTTTATCGCCGTTTCCTTGCCCAGTAGTGATTGTTTTCCTTTTTTAATTAAAAAAAATGGAGCAATTACCTCCGGGTTAGATGCAATGGATACAGGTGCATCAAAACAACAAATTATTTGCAGTAATTCGTCTGAAACATATGCTCTAAAATTATTGGAGCAGTCCCATTGAACGTTGGAAATGGTTGCTTTCTTGTCTTGTAGAATTGACTAATCCTCCGGACTTATGAGATTAAAACGTGATCCTGAGTCGATGATGAAAGGCATTTCTTGGCCACCCACTTGGCATTTGATTACTTCGTCTTCGTCATCACTTAGAATTTTAAAACAGTTATTTTCAGGTTTCTTATCCTCACCTTCATTTACCAGGTTCACGTTTGAACGTTGTCGTTTTGTTGCATTGCTGTTGTTTTGATTTCCTGGTCGCTTTAAATTGGTTCGGCTCTTGTTTGCAAAGTGCCCAAACCGTGTGAATTTATTGCATTGTTGTTTTAAGGCTGGACAATTGGGGCTATTATGGTTGTGACCTTTCCGACCACATCTGCTGCACTCCCACTGCATGTTGGACGATTTTGTATTCGTTTGTATTCTGTTTATTCCCTCCAGATTCAGCTGTGGTCGCATTATCTCGGACTCTTTGTTGATTTCTTCCTCCATTTGGCAGAGATTTATTATCTCCGATAAATTGTACTCTTTTTCCAAAAGTTTCCGTTTTAGACTTATGTTGGCGCAGCTATAGATGATTTTATCCTTTAAACAGATTTCCTCGATTTCGGCTTTAGTGGCTCCAAAATCGCATTTTTTAATTTGGTACCTCAGCCTCAATACAATCTTCGCAAATGTCTCCCCCTCTGCAGGAGAAAGGTTCCTAAATAGATGTCTCTCGAAGCTTGAGTTCTGTTTCGGCGAGAAAAACGCATTCAACTTATCGACTAACGTCTGAAATATGTCGGTCTGGTCTCCAGCCGCCGTTTCCGTTATCACGGCTCCGGGCAGTGAAAATGCTACCGTTTGTAGCTGAGGGCCGCCAAGATGTAACAGTTTGTTTCTTTTCCGGGATGGTGAACTGATGATCTCCTCAGCTTGCACATATATTTCGAAAGCTCTAAGCCATTCTACACGCAACAGGGACTTCTCAATCGTCTCGCAAAGAAACGGCCTGATTACGCTCTCAGCCATTGCTTGTAGGTCGACTGAAAATAAATGTTGCTTTAATATTTTTGGCCAACTGCCTCTGACTTAGTCAGATCGTAATTAGTTACATATAGTTTTCAAGGAATATACCGTGGTATACATATACATGTGCATACCTATCGACTGATACTTTAGTACAGCCCCTGATCCAAATCAGGTCATGATTATTTATTCGACTCGTACCTTTAGTACAGCCCCTGACTTAAATCAGCTTATGATTATTTGTTCGGCTCGTACATCTAGTACAGCCCCTGACTTAAGTCAGCTCAAAATTATTTACTCGGCTTGTACATTTAGTACAGCCCCTGACCCAAGTCAGATAGAACAATAATAAAATCTGTGTCTTTTGACACTGTCACTATAATTTGCCAGTTGTTTTCTCTTTCCATTATTTTTTTCTTCTTTTATTGATGCCTACGAGCATTCTTATATTTTATTTCTTTTCCTTCATTCTTCCTTCTCTTCATCTCATTAATTCGTCAGCGTGCATTTTCCCGCACGTACATATGTATATATGTTAATTTACATGTTATTTCTCCCTTGCATTAGTTTGTCAATTTACATACATACATATGTATATATGTGTATATATACGAAAAACGCCAGGGAACGAAAAGAACAAGCTAACGGGACTGTTGCGCGCTAATTTCAGCATACGCCGGTTTGCACTGAATTTTTCTTATTTTTATTAATTTAAATGTTGTTGTTTTTTTTTACCTCGTCGCCAATGTAATAATTCAGAGGTCTAGTCTTCGTTTCAATTCACTTTATTACACAGCTGGTTTTATTATAGTTTACAATGGTTATATTAATGCGTGTGCTCGCATTCAACACTATTGATCGACTGCTCTCTCTCTCCAGCCCGATAGCTCGTCTCTCTGCTTATGTTAGATTAATGGGGAGAGAGTGAGTTGCGCTCATCTTCCTCTCGCACCGGTTTCCACAGATACCATTTAAAAATGCGGTTTTGACATCCATATGATGAATTTTGAATTTATGTTGATTTGAAAATACTAGAAGAAATCGAAAACTTGAAATTCGTGCAACTGGTGCAAATGTTTCATCATAATCAGTCAAATATTCTTGGGTGAATCCACGCGCAACAAGCCTGGCTTTATATTTTACCAAATTACCAAATTCATTCTGTTTTATTGTAAATACCCACTTGCAATCTACTATGTTTTTACTTTCAGCCCTTTGCACCAAACACCAAGTTTCATTTTCAAAATGAGATTTTAACTCATCTTGCATGGCTTCTTCCCAAAGAACCTTATCTCTGTGAATTTTAATTTCTTCAAAAGAATTGGGAATATCATTTAAATATGTTTGGGCATTCATTAAATTATATTGAAACTTTTGGGTTGGGTATATTGATACTTTTGGGTTCTCTCACTGCGTCTGAGTTCTACATTGTTTTCACAAATTTTTAAAATTGGATCAGCATTCTCTAGATTTGTGGAATTGGCATTACTCTGAAGATCTAATTTTAAACCATCAAATACATCATCAATTGATGATTGACCATTTTCCATTTCAACCCATGGAAAAACAGACCCTTTACCATCTTTATTTATATTTTCATATTCTTTTTCAGAATTGGCATCACTTTCCTTAACACAATCCAGTTGAGACACAGAGTCAATTCCATGTTCAGGTCTTGTTTTAATCATATTTATTTCAACCACCACAACATCTCTAGCTATCATAAACTTCCTCTTTTCTACATTCCACAATTTTAACCCATTTGGTTCATAACCGACTTGTATACACTTTATCGATTTTTCATTAAACTTACGTTTTCTTACTTTATTAAGTACGTATACTGTCGAACCGAATATCTTAAAACACAGCTTCACTCCGAAAACGTTTACTAAGTTTAACCATCGATCGAGCTTTTTCAGTTATGGTTCTTATCATGCGCTTTGGGGCAACACCATTTAACACCAATAAAAACTACATAATAATTTTTATTATCTATTGTAGAAGGTGTGATAGGACCCCACACATCAGAATGAATTATGAAAAGTGGCCTTTCAATGTATTCTTTATTTTTAGATATTTAAAATTTTAGTCTAGATTGGTTGCCATTAATACAAGCCTCACATAAGTCATTCTTTAGTTCAACATTTTTAACAAGATCAATATCTTCAAACAACTGGTTGCGTTTAATTTCTAAAAATTCGCCAATACTTATGTGCCCAAGCCTTGCATGCCATAAGTTATACTATGCACTATTAAGATTGCACAAAGCAAATACTCTTGGATTTAACTTAAATTTAATAATTGGAACATTATACTCACAAATACCATCGAATACCATTTGACCATTTTTGGATACTTTAATTCCTTCCGGATTAAATTCAATCGTCATTCCAGAGTCTTGCATCCTTTTGACGGATAGTAAGTTGTGAGGAATGTCCTTCGAAAACAAAACATTTTCCAGCGTGATATCATATCCACAGCTACTCAGTTGAACCACTCCCTTGAATGTAGCATTGATATATTCGCCGCGTTTGGCGATTTCAATTTCCACAGGACTCTCCAAATTCACATAGTCAGCGAATAAAGCGATATTTTTTATAAGGTGATCTGAAGCCCCTGAATCTAGAATAAATACTACATCGTTTTCTTTCAAGTGATTTTTCTTTGAACTCACCATAAAGGCAAATGTTGTTGCTAATTGAGCCTGTTTTTCTTTTCCAGGAATCTCATTAGTTTTATTTTCAGTCTGCTTTTTAAATAGAAAAGTGTTTCATTTTACATGGCCCAATTTACCACAGTAAAAACATTTCTGTTTCAACTTTAACTGATTCTTATAGAGTTTCTTAGAATTTTTAAAAACATATTTATTTTTATTTTCTTTATAAACTTTATTTTCTATAGCCTGCAAAACTTTATGACTTGTGTCTTTGCTCATGCCCTTTATTTTAATTTCTTGATCAAGAAGTCGTGTTTTTACGAAAGAAAGTGTTAAATTATTTTCAGACAAAGCCTCGATGTCTGTAATGACCCCATCATAAATATTTGGGAGAATTAAAAGCAAGTGTGAAATTTTATCCATCTCATCCAGCTTATTGAGAGTCACTTTAACTTCATCAAAGAAGTTAAAGTGATCCACCAATTGAAAGTCACCTTTTAGTTTTAATGCCAATAACTGCTTTCTCAAAGAGAGCTGTAATGCCAAGCTTTTACGCTCATATATTGCATCCAAATTTTCAAAAATCTGCCTAGCAGTATTTTCACCATTGGCAAACACAAGGAACCCATCACTTAAATATTCAATTAATATACTTTTCTCATTTCTTTGTTTCTTTTTAAAATCTTCACTTATTTCAACAGGCTCCTGCTCAATGACTTTTAACAAATCATTCTCTTCTAGAAGTGCCCTAATACGAAACTTCCAGATTGAATACTTCTCTCCATCAAAGGGTTTTATGTTCCTTTTTACTTTTTCCATTTTTAATTATTTCACTACTAAATGAAAAACTATTTATTACTTTTCACTAATAGACGCTTATATATTTCGCAAGATTCTGTGAATTTGGTTGCGCTTGTACTCCCGTAAGCTCTGCTCAATTCTTTGGAATTTTATTTTTCTTAGAAACCGTCATTTTGGTTATGAAATTGTCAGAGCGTTCAATTATTGAATGATATTTGGTGGGCCCATAACCTATTGAAATAAAGCCATTGGAACCTTTATCTCTTCAATAATTAAAACACTTAATTTAGTTTCAAATAATAATGTATCTTTAATTTTCCTTTTTGTTTTATCTTTTCGTTTACACACTCGTCAGTTTACACACAGAGAAGGGAACTAAAAAAGTGAAGCAGAACTGATTCATTCGATAATGTATCGATATTTTACACTTGCAACCACGGTTTAAGCCTAGCAGCCTCAAGGATTCCCTTATATGGGAGTTGCGTCAGCTGACAATTATCTATATCAGTTATTTCATAACAGTCATTAAGGAAAACACGGTTTAGTCTATATGGGCCACGATACTTGGGTGCAAACTTCTTACAATGCCCTGTAGTCACATCAACATTACGAATAGCAACAAAATCATCTACCTTGGATAACTCAGGTGCCCTATGCCTTAAGCCGTATGCGGTTTCATTTCGGACTTGTGACTGACGTATATTCTCATTTGCCTCGTCCCTTACGATATCCAGACAACGCGGTTTCCCTTGACTAAATTTCTCTTCCAAATATTTGGTGAGCGAATCCACTACTGGGCTGCAATGCTCACACCCAAATAACAACGTACTAGGCGTCTTTCCGGTACTACACGGAATTGTTTATAGCGAATTCAACACGATTAAGAAGTTTATACCAATCGGCTTGATTTAGGGGCTCTGATAACTTTCCCAACTAGATGTTAGAACGCGGTTCACACGCTCAACTTGCCCACTTGCCTGAGAAGCCGCTGTGGCTACCTTAATATGGTCGATATTTCTGGACTCTAGGAAATCTTGAAACTCAAAGGAAGTGAAACACGTGCCTCTATCGGAAATGATTCTGCGAGGCCGACTATAGTATTCGAAATATTTGTCTAAAGAACAATTTACTTCCTTAGTACAGGTAGGGTTGACAGGATATAATTTAACAAACTGCGTGAACCCATCAATGATCACCAATAAATACTTTCTCTTCGAGTTAATAGACCGAAGGGGTCCTAGGTTGTCAATATGGATTGTATCAAACGGGACCGGAACTTAAGGTATGCTATTGTGAAAACTCTTCGGATCTGAATGTAGAATGCACGGTAAACAATTTCTTATAAATAGATCCACCTTACTTCGCATACTAGGAAACCAGTATTTTTTCCTTAGTTTATTGACACACTTATGGGTCTCAAAATGTCCCAATTTTTCATGGAATTTCCTAATAAAATCTTCCTGCATTCGACTCGGAACATACATACACAGTTGCTCGATGTCATTCGATCTATACACTATTCCATCTAACAACAAAAAACAACTTCACCACTCTCTAACTCTAATATCATAAGGAGACGCACCCACAATTCCAACAATATCCTCAACATTCTGGGCGAACCTAACGGATTTAACACGTTTCTTACGATTACAAGGTACATCACATTTCCTAGGTTGAAAGGGTCTCATCGGTACACAAGGTTCAGAAAATCTACACAGCTTACAAGAATAATTAAAACTTTCCAATTCAAGGGACCAACGGGCAATACGAGGATTTATAGCCGTTTTACTTAGGGTTTGAACCAAGGAACTGCAGGCGGTTACTATCAAAAAGGGTTTATGATCAAGATATATTCGGAAAAAGCGCAGGGCATATATGATTGCTAAGGTGTCAAGCTCGAAACTATAGTAACGAGACTCGGCGGCAGTAGCCTTTCTTGAGTAGAAGAAAACAGGTTTTTTTTTTTTTTTTTTTTTGTTGACTTTGCATTTATTTATTCTCGTTTTCGAGTCTAACAATAAGTGTATCAAATCTTATATTATAACCTTGCTATCAGTCATATAGACTGTAACAGTAAAAACGGCCCTGACAAATTATGGCTGGGTTGGAAGATCAGTACGTTGCAGGCGGGATTGGCTGGAAACCCGAGTCAAGACCCTTGCGAGGGGATTTGGGTGGGCACAGAGTTTTACATTGTAGGATGCTTTTTGCTTGTCTATTTCATCTTTTACTGCGAGAATGCCGAGATCCCTGTGGATGTTTTGGTTACGAATATACCATGGTGCCCCAGTGATAGTACGCAGGATTTTTGATTGAGCGCGCTGTATGATGTCTATGTTGGTTTTGCTCGCGTTTCCCCAAAGCTGGGAGCCATAGGTCCAGATTGGCTTTAAAGTGGTTTTGTAGAGCAGAACCTTGTAGTCCAGACACAAGGGCGATCGAGAGTTTATAATCCAGTGAAGGCTGCTGGCTTTCAGTTTTAGGTGTAGTTTCTTGCATTCAATATGTCTACGCAGAGTTAGACGTCTGTCGAGGTGGATGCCGAGATACGTTACATCATTAGCTTGGGGCATCTGCGTGCTATTCAGGCAGAACGGAGGGCAAGTTTCTCTGTTCAGAGTAAACGTTATGTGTTTACACTTTTGTTCATTTATTTTAATACGCCAATCAGAAAGCCACTTCTCGACTAGCTTAAGGTGGTTGGTGAGTTGGGTTGTTGCACGGACTGGGCATCTGGAGCGGCTGAGGATCGCAGTGTCATCAGCGAAGGTGGATGTTGTTAGTCGGCCACTCGTGGGAATATCCGCGGTGTAAAGGACGAATAGAGTTGGCCCTAGTGCACTGCCTTGTGGGACTCCAGCTTCGATAGTGTAGTTGTCGGAAATTGTAGTGTTGCACCTCACTGCAAAGGCTCTGTTGCAGGTGTGTTTTAATTTTATGCATAAGACCTTCAAGCCAGACGCGGTCGAATGCTTGGGATACATCGAGAAATATCGCGCTGCAATATTCTTTATTCTCGAAGGCTGTTCGAATCTCAGACGTTATTCTGTTAACTTGCTCGATAGTTTCGTGTTTTTCTCTGAAGCCAAATTGATGCGCTGGGATAATATTGTGAGCTCCCATATATGGTATTATCCGTGTTAGAAGACACTTTTCGAATACTTTGGAAAGGCATGATAGCAAGCTTATTTGTCTGTAAGATGTGTGATCTTTTCCAGGCTTCGGTATCATTATAATAATAGATTTCTTCCATTTACTTGGGTAATAGCCGAGACTTATGATTCCGTTTAAGAGTTTACAGATGGCCTCAATAGCACAGTACGGAAGTTCCATTATCATTTTTGTAGTTATATGGTCGCCGCCCGGAGCTTTTTTTGGTTTTAGCTCCCTGATGACTTTTTTGATCTCGTACGGCCGAAATAATGTTGGCGTAGATTCCGTAGATTCCGTTTCGGTGTCGATTTGCGGAAGGAAAAAGTTATTTGCAGAGGGGTTCGGCTGGAAGACGCCCCTTAGATGTAAGGCAAATGTATCGGCTCTGTCTCTGTCACTGCGGGCCCAGCTACCAAAAGAATTTCTTATCGGGGTGACGGTTTCAATCGGAGAGCTTAGGTTTGGGTGAGCCCTCCACAAGGGATGCTTTGTACTAGTTGGCGAAAGTTTTTCAATATATTTTAGTTGTGCACTTTCAGGGTCTTGCTTCAGGGCCCTGTTTAGTTTGCGGTTCGCTTCATTAAGGCGTTGCTTTAAGCATGGTGATCTGCTGGTTTGCCACGCCCGACGCAGACGCCTCTTTTCCAGAACATGCTGTTCAATTTGCAGGCTGGTTTTGATCTTTTTAATTTCCACTTCCTTCCGTTTTGGTGTTGAGATCTTGCTGCGACGAGCGGCGGTAGAGCTGTCGATGTCCTCTTCAAAGTTTAGTTGAGGAGTTAGCTCAATGTGGGAACTCACATACTTTCTGTATTTCATCCAGTTAGTGTTGTGCGACGTTAGCCTGTAGGGGTGGTCCGAAAGATCTGGGCTTTGAAGAAGGGTTATCAACAAAGGCGAGTGGTCAGATGAGAGATCCGGTAGGGCAATGGCGTTTATTAGATCGCGTGGGATATTTTTTGTCACCGCGAAATCGATTAGATCTGGGATCTTTCTGGGGTCTGTGGGCCAATATGTGGGGGTACCAGGAGAAACGTAGTCCAATTTATTGCTCACTTTTATAAGGGCATTGTACAATTGCCTTCCCTTCGGAGTCACGAGGCGTGATCCCCAGTGCGTGTGTTTGGCGTTGTAGTCTCCTGCAGCAACGAAGCGATCCCCCAGTGTGTTGTAAAAATCCATGAATTGACCTTCAGAGATAGTAAAGCGT